>JAUKNK010000205.1:190000-219743 GCA_030765055.1 Mantis religiosa
TGGTAGCTGTCCTGGCTGCCGAATTCGCCATTTCATTCCCTCGCAAGCCTACGTTACCAGGGATCCATACACACACCACGTTAACGCCAGAAGTGTGTAAAACGTGGAGGGCATCCTGTATACGCTGCACAATAGGGTGGTAGTTGTACAGCTGCCGTAGGCTTTGAAGTGCACTGAGGCAATCACTCAGGATTAAGCAGTTCCCCAACTTTCGTCGACGTACGTGTAAAATATTGCATAAAGCTCTGCAGTAATGCTGCGTCTAGTAGTAACTGCGAAACAACTCATAAGATTTTACATAAGCAGGCTAGAAATATTCTTGTTAATTTGTATTCCTTTTTCAAACAGCTGTCAGTTAAATACATTTTCGAAAGTACAAATTTCGCTCAGAGTTGGGAATTAATGTTACAAGCCTGTCACGTGAGTGCTCATTCTGTGACCAACATTGTTAAAGAAGGCAAACAGTTTACCAAATTAAGGGGAGGCTTTATATTTAGATCTCCAGGGAGAAATCGAGCAGCTAAAAAAGAAGAAGAACTATCAACTTAGACGAATTTCAAAAGTGTATTTCACATAGAACAATTTATGATTTATATGACAAGAGTAAATATTGTCACCCGAACGTTGGAACACCCTATAGAACCAGCTGACGGCAGCAGCAGTAGACGGAGGCGCTCGGACACGTCCCCTCGTTTGTCTTACAGCGGTAACGTGGGGTGGCTGGGACCTGGCTTTTGGAAGCCCTCCGGAGGCGAAACAGCCAGCTACCGAGTATGTGGAGAACTTGGTGGACCATCTCCACGACATGCACGAGATGGCTCGCCAGAACATCCAGAAGTTGAGCGACCGCATGAAGACCAGGTATGACAGGCAAGCCAACAGCCAAGGGTTCCAGCAAGGTGACCTGGTCTGGTTGTACCGTCCTACGTGGACCAAGGGACGCTGCCCGAAGCTCCAGCAGCCATGGCAAGGGCCGTACCGGGTGGTGAAGAGGATTAACGGCGTGGTCTAATGCATCCAGAAGGTTCCCCGAGGGAATATGTTGGTGGTACACCTGGATCGCCTGGCACGCTACGATGGTGCTGTTCGGGGCGACCAGCTTTGAGGAGGGAGCAGTGTCACCCAAACGTCGGAACTCCCTATAGACCCAGCTGGCAGCAGCAGCAGGAGACGGAGGCGCTTGGACACGCCCCCTCGTTTGTCTTATAGCTTTAACGTGGGGTGGCTGGGGAAAAAAAACATTTCCGTGCCGTCTGTTTCGGCTGTCCTTGATTTCTCGAACTTACGGGACATTTCATCTAATCCAGAACATTCTCGATCGGCCAGCCGACCCTATATAAGCAACACGCCGGGCTGGAGGAGAGTGAGTCAGAGTTCTTGGCGAGTAGTGTAAGAGCGCAGTTCTAGTGTACAACGAGAAGACTGTGTACGTGCATCGGAGTATTGTACGTAACCGCGAGTGCAAGTGGAATTGTAACGGACGAACTGGTGAATCGTAATTGTGTGCATTACGTAATTCTGTGTAATTGGCAAGTATTTAACTGTAAGTCGGTGGAAATAAAGAACATTTTTGATCTTTGACAGATCTAAGTTTTTTATTGCGGAGAGCGGACCACTCTTCCTGCCAGCAGGTTTGCACAGCTCTCCGCAATACGGCCCTAAAATCTTCCGATGTCACAGATGGTACTCGAACCCTGGGCTTCATGGAAGCCGTCTTGGCTGCCGAATCCGCCATTTCATTCCCCCGCAAGCCTACGTGACCAGGGATCCATGCACACACCACGTTAACGCCAGAAGCGTGTAAAACGTGGAGGGCATCCTGTATACGCTGCACAATAGGGTGGTAGTTGTACAGCTGCCGTAGGCTTTGAAGTGCACTGAGGGAATCACTCAGGATTAAGCAGTCCCCCAACTTTGGTCGACGTACGTGTAAAATATTGCATAAAGCTCTGCAGTAATGTTGCGTCTAGTAGTAACTGCGAAACAACTCATAAGATTTGACATAAGCAGGTTAGAAATATTCTTATTAATTTGTATTCCTTTTTCAAACAAATGTCAGTTAAAGACATTTTCGAAAGTACAAATTTCGGTCAGAGTAGAGAATTAATGTTACAAGCTTGTCACGTGAGTGTTCATTCTGTGACGAACATTGTTAAAGAAGGCAAACAGTTTACCAAATTAGGAGAAGTTTCCATATTTAGATCTCCAGGGAAACATCGAGCAGCAAAAAAAGAAGAAGAACTATCAACTTAGACGAATTTCAAAAGTGTGTTTCACGTAGAACAATTTATGATTTATGTGACAAAAGGCTGACCAATTTAATGAGGAGAAAATAGAATATACGGATTCTGTATCATATTGTGACTTTGTGGGTTCGTGAAATAATAAAACGAGGTTACGAAACACAAAAACTACACTTTATTCTCCTCGAAATACACTGTTCAACATTACAAAATTACTAGAAACTCAAACTGTTTCTTTTTCCAACTCTACATTCAACTGTCTATCGCTACCGGTAACGATTGGTTCCGAAGATTTCCGAATCTTCACTGGCTTTGGCTTCGGCTTCGGCTTCGGCTTCGCGAGTCTACCGCCAGGGCGACACTGCTCCCTCCTCAAGGCTGGTCGTCCCGAACAGCGCCTTCGTAGCGGGCCAGGCGATCCAGGTGTACCACCAACACCCTTCCTCGGGGCACCTTCTGGATGCGGTAGACCACGTCGTTAATCCTCTTCACCACCCGGTATGGTCCTTGCCATGGCTGCTGAAGCTTCGGGCAGCGTCCCTTGGTCCGGGTCTGGCGCTACAACCAGACCAGTTCACCTTGCTGGAACCCTTGGCTGTTGGCTTGCCTGTCGTATCGGGTTTTCATGCGGTCACTCGCCTTCTGGATGTTCTGGCGAGCCATCTCGTGCATGACGTGGAGGTGATCCACCAAGTTCTCCACATACTCGGTCGCTGGCTGTTCCACTTCCCTCAAGAGTGGCCCCAAGTCTGCGTCCGCCAGCTGCTCCCTCCTCAGGCCTGCGCTATCCCAGCCATCCGCAGGCATTGCCGTGACTACTCGAACTGCTGCGGCACGCTCCTTCTCCTCCACTCTTGTGCAGCGGCCGCACTCTTCTGGACAGGGCCTTCGGGACATAGCGTCCGCGTTATCGTGACTCTTCCCTCTGCGATGTTCCGAGGTGAAGTCGTACTCCTGCAGCCTCTGAACCCCACCTGCTGTCTGGCCTTCCGGTCGCGCCGTCACTATCACTTCGCTCCTCGCGGGGACAACCACGTCTTCGCTCAAGACGACCCTGAAAATTCCAAGGCGCTCTTCTGGTTGACGGGGTATAACCTCTACTCCGTTGAGTCACAGGACCTTCCTGCCGACGTCGACCGTCGCCTCGTGGCTCCTGAGGGCATCCAGTCCCAGAATCACCTCCTCAGCCACCTTCGCGACGAACACCCACAGACGCACGGCACTCCGTCCCAAGTTCAGCTCCAGTAGGGCCTCCTTCTCCACAGGTATGGTGTCGCCCGATGCTGTCACAAGCTCGTATGGTCGGATCGGCTTCCTCGTCGGCAAACCCTTGGCCACGTCAGGTCTGATGATGGTCACGGCCACCCCGGTGTCCACCAGCACGCGGCACGGCTTTCCTCTTACCCAGCCGTCCGCGATGAGGTTGTCATCCATCCGCCGGCTGACGGCGCGGATTGTCACTCGAGGGGATGGTGGTAATGGCGCCGACGTGCCCCTCTCTACGATGGCCCTTACTCGTTTTCCGGCTGATCTTCCTGGTGTTGGCAGTCTCTCCGCAGGTGTCCGGGCTGTCCACACCCCCAACACAGGCCACTAGGTCTTCGCCGGCGTCCCTCAGCTGGTCTTCTGTCTCCGGCGTAGCGGACACTCCTCGTTCTCGACTTCGGGATAGATGCTACCTTGGCCGCCTCCATCCTTAATGCCGCTGTCAGCGCCTCGTGGATGGTTTTATAATCGACGAGCATTAGGCGCTGACGAATCTCCGTATCCCGTACCCCTTCGACAAAGTTGTAGGCGGCTTCCCGGGATACGAACTCCAGTGGAAGGTCAACCAAGGCCTTGCTAGCTAGCTGCTCAATCGCTATGGCTAACTCCTGCAGCGTCTCCCCCGGCTGCTGTGACCTTGCCTTTAGCTGGCTGCGGTATGCTGCGGCTAAGCGGTGGTTACCGAAGCGATTCTCCAGGGCCTCCCAGATGTCCTTGGGCGCCGCCGTTATCTGCACCGCGTTTAGGATTTCCGCGGCCCGTCCCTGGAGGCTGGCTTTTAACTGTGTGGTCTCCTCCTCTGGTGACCATCTGTTGTGCTTGGCCACTGTGTCGAACTGGCAGCAGAAGACTTCAAACGTTGACGCGCCGTCATACTTGGTAGGTTTGAAGCGCGCAGATGTTGTGTGGCGTCCCGGCGCGTCGGCCTTCAAGTCCTTCAGCTTCCTGCCGACGACGTCCTCCACCATGGCGTTCAGGGACTTGACGCTGCTGTCGGCCTTTCCCTTCAGGTTGTTTACGCGGTTCGCGAGGTCTTCGACGTCTTCAACTATGGCGTTCAGGGACTTGGCGTTATTGTCGGCCTTTTCCTCTAGGTCATTGAAGCGGTTCGCCAGGTCCTCGACGCGCTCGTCCACTTGGCCTATCCGCTTGCCCAGCTCCGTCACGTCATCCCTCACGCCGGCCAACTGTTCCTCAAATTTGGCGGCGAGGACCTCGTTCGCTTCCTTCATTTCGTGGCCAGACTGTCGTTCGCTGCCTTCATTTCTGTGGTCAATTCGGTCTAAATTTCTTTCAACTCTGCGGCCAGGTTGTTATTTGCCGCTTCTGTTTTTGTTGTTAACTCGTTCATCTTCACGGCCAAGTTGTTATTTGCCGCTTCCGACTTCGCTGTTAATTCGTTCATCTTCTGCAAAAGCATTTCCAATGCCGATTCCATAGCCATAATGTTCGGTGATGTAGTTAGCTTCCTGACACCAGTTGTGACTTTGTGGGTTCGTGAAATAATAAAACGAGGTTACGAAACACAAAAACTACACTTTTATTCTCCTCGAAATACACTGTTCAACATTACAAAATTGCTAGAAACTCAAACTGTTTATTTTTCCAACTCTACATTCAACTGTCTGTCGCTACCGGTAACGATTGGTTCCGAAGTTTTCCGAATCTCCACCGGCCATCATTTTTCATCGGCTTCGCGAGTCTATATATACATAATACATATAATACATATATACATAATATTCTAAAATCTCTTGGATTCAGATATAGAAGAACCAATGATGGTTGCAATTTTCTGCTTGAAATAAGCGATATTGTTGCTGCAAGAGTAAAATGTCTGTACACATTGCACAACATTAGTACATGAGATTCATGGTGTAAAATGCTTTATAAAGACACATACATATCTCCCGTATTTATTAAGTATTTTAATAAAACAAAAATTGGTTTAATGTCCATTACAGACAGTATACAAATATGACATCATTAAAATATACACTATATTCACAAATCGTTGAAATGTCACTATTGTAACGGGAGCGCTAGAACACCCTGTGAAAGCAGCTGGCAGCGGAAGGTAGGGGAGGTTCGGTTAGCCACACCTCCTCCTCGTTTGTCTTGTGGTGGTGACAGACTGTGGTCAGGGAAAAAAACATGACTGTGTCGCCTGTTTTCTCTACACCTGTTTCTCGATCTTTCTGTTACTAGAACAATCCTGTAAACACGAGAAACCGGCGATATTCCTATATAAAGAGAGTTACAGACAGACAGAGTTAGTTAGTTAGTGAGTTGAGTCAGTTGTTGGTTTGGTCAGTTAGTGAGTGAGGAGACAGTCGCAGTTCTTGGTGTAAGAGTTAGTCAGTGACGTGTTAATGTACGAGAAGATTGTGCAACGGAAGACTGTACGTAACTGTGAAGGTGTACCGGAGCTTACGTAACCGCGAGTACAGTGAAATTGTAACGGACGAACTGGTAAATTGTAATTGTGTGCAGCAAGTAATTCTGTGTAATTGGCAAGAGTTTAACTGTAAGTCGGTGGAAATAAAGAACATTTTTGAGTGGTGAAATTGGACTTTTTATTTCACGAACCCACAAAGTCACACTGGTGTCAGGAAGCGGGAAGATAACATCGCCGAACACTACAGCCATGGAATCCGCATTGGAAATGCTTTTGGCGAAGATGAACGAGTTAACAGAGAAAACAGAAGCGGCAAACAACAACCTCACCGCCGAGTTGAAACAAATGAAGACGGCCAACGACAACATCACCGCGGAACTGAAACAAATGAAGACGCCCAACGACAACATCACCGCGGAACTGAAACAAATGAAGACGGCCAACGGCAACATCACCGAGAAGATGCAACAAATTAAGGCCGAGTTAACCACGGAAATGAGAGCAGCGAATGACCGTCTGGCTACCGAAATGAAGGTGGCGAACGAGGCTCTCGCCGCCAAGTTTGAGGAACGGTTGGCCGGCGTGGGGGATGACGTCACGAACCTGGGCAAGCGGAAGGGTCAAGTAGACGACCGCCTTAATGATTTAGAGGAAAAGGCCGACAACATCGCAAAACCCCTCGCCCGCCTGACGGAGGAAAACCGGCCTTATGTGTGGACGGAGGACGCCGAAGACGCTTTCCAGCACCCGAAGGAGACCCTGTGCAGTGCTCCAATTTTGGGTTTCCCACAACCGGGTGGCGCCTTCATTGTGGACACCGACGCTAGCGACCATTACATTGGAGGTGTCCTACCGCAGATCCAGGACGGCCATGAGCGCACAAGAGTGGAAGGGAAGGAGCGTGCCGCAGCAGTCCGAGTAGTTGTGGCAGTGCCTGCTGAAGGCAGGGATAGCGCAGGCCTGAGGAGGGAGCAGCTGGCGGACGCAGACTTGGGGCCACTCTTGAAGGAAGTGGAGGCAGGGACGAGGCCAACCTGGGAGGACATCGCACCGAGGAGCGCCACCTACAAGTCGTACTGGGCCCAATGGGACTCGTTGAAGACCAGAGTGGGCGTGCTGTTCCGGGTATGGGAGTCACCCGATGGGAAGGCGCAGAGAGGACAGTTGGTACTTCCCCGGAGCAAGGTCCCGGAAGTCTCGGAGGAAGTGCACGCCGGTACTTCAGGAAGACACCTGGGAGCGAACCGAATGATTCACAAACTACGGCAGCGCTACTTCTGGCTCAGACTCCGGGCAGATGCTGGTGGTACACCTGGACCGCCTCGCACGCTACGATGGGGCTGTTCGAGGCGAACAGCTTTGAGGAGGGAGCAGTGTAATGGGAGCGCTAGAACACCCTGTGAAAGCAGCTGGCAGCGGAAGGTATGGGAGGTTCGGTTAGCCACACCTCCTCCTCGTTTGTCTTGTGGTGGTGACAGACTGTGCTCAGGGAAAAAAACATGACTGTGTCGCCTGTTTTCTCTACACCTGTTTCTCGATCTTTCTGTTACTAGAACAATCCTGTAAACACGAGAAACCGGCGATATTCCTATATAAAGAGAGTTACAGACAGACAGAGTTAGTTAGTTAGTGAGTTGAGTCAGTTGTTGGTTTGGTCAGTTAGTGAGTGAGGAGACAGTCGCAGTTCTTGGTGTAAGAGTTAGTCAGTGACGTGTTAATGTACGAGAAGATTGTGCAACGGAAGACTGTACGTAACTGTGAAGGTGTACCGGAGCTTACGTAACCGCGAGGCCAAGTGAAATTGTAACGGACGAACTGGTAAATTGTAATTGTGTGCAGCAAGTAATTCTGTGTAATTGGCAAGAGTTTAACTGTAAGTCGGTGGAAATAAAGAACATTTTTGAGTGGTGAAATTGGACTTTTTATTTCACGAACCCACAAAGTCACACTATTTTGTTTCACTGTAGAAAACACCTTCTTTCCCAGAACACATCTAACTTTAATCATTTTGTTTTGTGTACATATGAACGATAGCTACGTAAGCAAACTCTTCTCCAGTTGAAGGTTTTAAGGTTCAGATTATGCGATAATCATTGTATATGTTCTCACACACATGCTGAAATATTAAGCGGATTTCTCTCTCAATATCTGTATGATACTTGCTAGGTTGAGACGAAGACAGATATATCTTCCATCTCTGTCGCCCGTAGCCATGGAAACGACTACGATAACGGTATTGGCTCAACCCATTTTTATTCTTATTTTGTAGCTACTGCAGTGTCAATCCTGTTTAACGCAAATAGAACACCAGAGAATAACCAGGTACAAGAGGTGTATGAGTGTTTACATTATGCGCGCGATAAGAACAGCCATCAGGCTCCAAGTCCTCATTCGGTAAGTTTCCTTTAACTCCGTAAACATAGATGACAACTTTGAAATGCACTATACACTGACATCTAGTGGCTAATACGCTAAGCTTTATCATGTCCGCCATATTTCGTTTTGATCAATTTCGAGGTTAATTCGCTAACCAGTTTACAACAATCGTATGTTAGAATTAGAATTTTAGTTCGTCCTTGGCAACATATACATGTTATGAGACGCGTCAAAATGTATAACTACAGTATATACATAAAGTCAAATTGATTACATACAATATACACAGTAAGCAGCTTTTCTATGGTTTCATGTGGTATTTGCATAGACTAATTTACTACAAGAAATGTCATAATATAAATATTACAGGTTTGTGAATGTACTATGCTCCCAGTGCTCATTTACATGGTTATAGTTCTAAAAATTCATTAACTGTATAAAAACAGTGTGCATGCAAAAATATTCTTAAAGTGTTTTAATGATGCAGCTTGTTTAAATGAATTTGGAAGTTTATTATATAACATTATCACTTTGTAGTTAAAGCTTCCTTCATAAAGGTTCGTTTGGTGCCAGTTTATCCTTGTTACGAGTGTGGTACATCAGCATTTACTTGAAAATGATTTATATTTGTATGAACATTTGTGGATGTTATGACTCTCGAAAGGGGACACATTATTATTCGTCTACCTCCGTATAACTGTGATCTGAATGCTATTGAGCTGGCGTGGGACAAGCTAAGGAATGTTTACAGAGGATGCAATGTTACTTGTGATATCTTCGCTTATCTTACACGCTATTTTGCTGAACTGTGTTTTTCAAGGTTGACCACTGCAGAAACAAAAGAGCGTTAGCTATTGCTTCCTCAGCTCTGCCCAGCGCTCAGGAAAACATGCGCCTATTGTACACATCACATCACCGAGTACAGCTTCTCCAACACTTAATTATAGTGAAGGAATATTAATAACTAACAACATAATATTCTGCGAAATCAAATTTTTCGCCCAGTAACCGAAGCTGGCAAAAAGTAGCTCAGTTCTTGTTCTACAAAATGTTAACAAATAATTCAAGACTCTTTTTTTATTTTGTATTTTACGTCCGCCCGAACGTTAAGTTATATCGGACGGTGAATGAATTGGATGAAATGATGCTCAAAAGAGTCCAGGGTCCACGGAGCTTAGAGTTACCCGACATTCGTCTTGAAGGATAATGGAAAACCCCGGAAAAAACCTTATCCAAGTAACTCACCCTGACCGACATTCGATCTCGGGACCTCTTGAACCTGAGGCAGACACACTACCATCTACGCTACCGAGGCGGGCAATGCAAGACTTGATCTTGAAAATACAATATAAATATTAATCAACTAGCTTATAATGACTGGGAACTGAATGTTTTAGACTTTCAGAAAAAACAGAACACGTAATGCAAACGCTGTTAATATATCACATAAGTGAAAGCATTTTATTTGAAAATATACATAGATATATCATATTAGGTGTAAAGTTATGAACTATAAAACAATAATTTATTACTCGATTTGACCAAAATACTGAACCAAGGTAAATAAACTAAAATTTATAGACTTCAATCCCTTCGAAGCAAGAACTAAACTTGTATTAGTATTGCTTGGTATAAAGAAAACAATAATTGACTTCAGTTTCTTCCATAACCTTTAAGAAACAGTAATCTGCGTCGCCCACAGGAAGGCAATAAACAAACCAAAATAACTTGCTTCCGCAAAACAAGATTATATCGACCACTAGCGCACACTTCACGCCATCTGTTGGGAGTCCGGAGAACTACTTGTATCGCTAATCCGTCCACAACGGAAATGCAGAAATTAGTTCAACAATTAAAGTGATTTTAAATTAACTTTAAAGAGAGTCGATTAATGACACTAAACAACACTTTTAAATTTTTCCGGAACATGTTTCAGAGAATTTGCCTCTATCATCAGCCGGCCATCGACTGGTTCTCATTGGTGTAGTTGACGATATTTTGTCACAGGTCTCCTCTGGTGGCGGTTCAAGGAACTTGCTGAACAAATCTTTCTGGGCGATGTCGAAATTGAATACTTTGTTCCCATGTGGATAGTTCTTCTTTTCCTGATGTATGTTTTAGTAGTTTTGGTTCTGGATTTATGTTGTGCTTTTTTTTCCCAAAAATGTGTGGCAACTGCTGTGATTTTTCTAATTGTTTATATTTTATGTTTCTAAAGTGTTCCTTTGCTCTTGTTTCTAAATTTATTTTGGTTTTTCCAATATAAATTTGACTACAGTCATTGCATTCAATTTGATATAAACCAGAATTTTTTTTTTTCTAGATGGAATGGCATCTTTGATGTTTGAGCAAATTAGGTTTTTAAGGAGAAATGGTTGACTGGTGCTAGTTGAATGTTTTGTTTTTTGAATACTTTTTTGAATTTATCATAGGCCCATGGATGGTAAGTGAATTTCTTGAAAATCATATTAGTTTCTGTAGCTGAGAGGGTAGTGGTCTCCTTTAGTAGCTTCTTCTTTTTTGCTAAGTTCCCTTTTTTGTCCACTAATGATTTGGGAAAGTTTTTTTTGTGCTATTTCAATTATTTTGTTGTATTCTGTTTTGTATTCTTCTGCTGTGAGAGGGATTTTGACCAGTCTGTGTGCTAAACTATTGAAGACTGCCTGTTTCTGGGATCTTGGGTTGTAGCCATTAGCTTTTATGTAGTTGTCTGTCTGTGTTGGTTTTCTGTAAATGCCAAAGTTTAGTCTGTTTTTATTCCTCATTATTTTTAGATCCAAAAATGGTAAATGCTCATCCAGAACCAAAACTACTAAAACATACCTCAGGAAAACAAGAACTATCCACATGGGAACAAATCTTCATTTCAAAAAATAGGAACAAAGTATTCAATTTCGACATCCCCCAGAAAGATTTGTTCAGCAAGTTCCTTGAACCGCCACCAGAGGAGACCTGTGACAAAATATCAACTACACCAATGAGAACCAGTCGAGGGCCAGCTGATGATAGAGGCAAAGCCTCTGAAACAAGTTCCGGAAAAATTTAAAGGTAAGTGTAGTTTAGTGTCATCAATCGACTCTCTTTAAAGTTAATTTATCATAACAACACTGTTTTCAACACTTCCAAGAAAGAAATTGCAATTAAAGTGATGTTCTTCTTTTTCCCGTAGAATACCTACACGCACGTGGAATTGTATCCCCCAACGTTAATTTGGATAGACAAAGCGGCGGGAATCGATCTGATTGTCTCAGTTAGGTTAGGTACTGGTATATTGCCCCACCGTTCAAACCCGACCCAAAACGATAAAAAAAATTACGAAACATCAACTATGACAAATTTTCTTACAGCTGATATCTTTTAGTGATTTTTTGTTTAGTTCGGTTTGTAGCGTGTCTTAAAAAATTACCTACGTATACTACAGATGCGACCGAATTTGTAATTCTTACGTTCATTATCTCACTAGAAGGTGTTAACTTTCTACGTTCGCTCTTCTAAAACAGGTGATGTTCAAATTCATTCCTCCATAAGAAATAATGTTATTCTTTCACATATTTAATTAGCTATATTTGAGGATTGACAATTATAAAAATCAGATACTTTTAACTAATTACTCATATAAATATCTTCTAAGAACAAGTGCATCCTGAAAATAGATTAGACACGCTGTAAAGCATTGTTTATATTAGTTTTGTTAAATATTCTTGGATTTTTTCTTTATCAGATGTTAATATTCTATGAAGCTGAGAAATTTACTATTTGTTACAGGATAGCTGGCTAATACTAAGTCATTCATTAAGTGCGACGTATCTTAACTCCTTTAGGAACCCAAAGTTCTCTCATTCTTTGACTGTGGGGTTTCTTTTACTCGTCTGTGCACTTTGCTCAAGTCCTCTTGGTCAACTTGCAACTTGTGCGCCTTCATTTGTCTAGTATATCGTCTTGAGTGATACCCGAGAAATCCATGATGAGATGACGACTGTGTATGGAAATAATTGCCCATCGTATGACACTATTGTGAGGTGGAAAAGGAATTTCCAAACTGGTCACATGTCCCTGACAGATGAGCCAAGAGCTGGTAGACCGTCAGCTGTCACAGTGAAGAAGGTGGAGTGTTTAATACTGGAAGACAGACGAGCATCATCCAAATGATCATGAATGAGACACATCTTAGTTATGGTAGTGTGTGGACGAACTGCACATGTCTAAGGTGTCTGCACGGTGGGTTACACGTTTGCTAACCCCTTTCCAAAAGCAAACATGGCATGATCTTTCAAGACAGATGTTGATGCTGTTGGAACAGGATGAAGATGGTCTTTTTTGATCGTCTGGTAACCGTGGATGAATCCTCGATCTATCAGTATGATCCAGAGACAAAAACCATGAGCATGGAATGGAAACATGCCGATTCCCCTCTCCCAAAAGGGCAAAGGTACAAAAGTCAGCTGGGAAAGTCATACTTTCAGTTGTCTTGGACTCTCGTGGAGTCATCCTTACAGATTATCTTGCCAAGGGTCAAACCATCATTGGCAGATACTACTGCAATCTTCTGGACAAGTTACGAGTAGCTCTGATTAAGAAACGACGCCGTATGCTCTCCAAAGTTGTTCGTCTTCTGTCTGACAATGCACCAGCTCATTCACTTCAAGTTGCAGTTGACAAAACAAGTGAATGTGGCTTTGTGACCTTACAGCATCCGCCTTATTCGCCCGATCTCGCACTGACTTTTTCTTGTTACCGGAAGGCAAGAATACCTTTGCGTGTTCGTCAATTTGACATCACAAATGACGTTCGTAGAATTAAGAGTCCAACTTGCAGAAATTCCAAAAGTTCTTTATTTGCGTAGAAATACACTCACGGTAGCAGTATTAACATCACAAACACAACACAATCTACCAAGGTCGTTGACAATAAAAATAAGCGTTCTGATTACAACTGTTTACATTTTTACAGCTGTTAACTACTGTTCACCACTCCTTCCCGTAGGGGAATGGACCCGTCCCCTGCAGCTGCCGTGGTGCGTGCGCTGCGGAAATATGTGTAGTGTTTAACGCCCGCTTTTACTATATACGGCACCGCAGGCGGTGACACTGTTGATACATAAGATGAAGATGGAGCACCGGTGGAATGAGATGGCGGGGGAAAACGGAGAACCCGAAGAAAACCCGCCCCAGCACCGTGTTGTCCACCACAAATCTCAATTTGCGGTCGCCTGGGATCGAACCCGGACCGCCTTGGTGAGAGCCAAGCGGTCTAACCACTGAGCCACGGCGCGGCCTTGGGCGCTGCGGACCCTTAGCACTCGTAGTACCTCTGACGTTATTAGATGAACCTCGGCCCAAACTGCCGAGCCATTCCCGTCGGGGAGTTCTTCGCATTGGGTTGGACTCGAAGGGGCAGAGTGTTCCCGACACCAACGGGGAATTGGGTAACTGTTTTAATTATACCACTTAAACTTAGAATTTTTTGTAAATTTTAATATTTAGTGATATTTAGTTTTTGAGTATTTTATATATATTTATGAATTGTATATAGGGAGATACGGTTTGATGATTTTTTTCAACGTAAATCTTTATTGTATATGTGAGCTTTTTCATTTTCTAAATTTATCTTATTGTAAATTTTTGGGTTTTGATTTTTAATATTTACCAATGTGGTCATATATTTTAATAGATAATATAATGGTCATTTACAATATTCTTTGAGCTTTTAAGGATTTGTGTCTGTTTAGTATGAATTTTGAGTTGTATGGATGGTATGTATTACATATAAAAATTTTGATTTGAATTATACAATATGTTATTTATTATTTGCAGTATTTTGATATTGGAATGCTAATGTTAAATTAAAATACACTGAAGCATTAGTTAAAATTGGAGAAATTTAGAAATTGTGCTGGTTACCAGGCGCCGCAGATCCCGGCGGCTTTAGAAAGATGGATTTAGAATTTGTTTGTTTTTAAATAACCAGCTATCCGGTTGATTGTTTACTGGATACCAGTGAAATATTAGTTTAGCTAGTTTTGCTTTATTTTGTTAAATATTCTCGTAGATGAACATGTCTTGTTTTATGTAAAAAAAGATAAAGATTTTAAAATGTAATTAAAAGTAAGTTTTGTTTTTAAGGTAGTATTATTATTACTGTATATTGATTTTTATTTTTTTGTTTTTGCTTTAATATTATCTGCAGAACTATTTTTGTAAAATTTTAAAAAGTTAAATAAATATATAGGTTTGGAATATTTATACCCCGGCTTAAGAAATTAGATGCCGGGATATGGTACAGCAGATTTTCATTTATTATTTATTTATTTATCTTACATTATAAAGAGTAATAATTAAAACTTTATTATACCCCTTCGTATCTGCACGTTCTTTTGATATGTTTACAGCTTCTGCTATCTCAAATAACTTTAAACAGCGGTCTCCCAGTATAAAATGATGAATTTTTCCAATGATCTCTGAAGTTGTGACTTCCACAGGAAGTCAAGAGCGAGGCTCATCACTAGTTCTAGTTCATCCGATTTTAAACTCTACAACCAACCTTTTAATCATTGTATATGAAGGGACAGAGCGAGGCCCATCACTAGTACTCGTACGTCCCATTTTAAACTCTACAACCAACCTTTTAATTATTGTATATGAAGGGACAGAGCGAGACTCATCACTAGTACTCGTACGACCCATTTTAAACTCTACAACCAACCTTTTAATTATTGTATATGAAGGGACAGAGTGAGGCTCATCACTAGTGCTCGTACGTCCCATTTTAAACTCTACAGCCAACCTTTTATCATTGTATATGAAGGGACAGAGCGAGGCTCATCACTAGTACTCGTACGACCCATTTTAAACTCTACAACCAACCGTTTAATCATTGTATATGAAGGGACAGAGCGAGGCCCATCACTAGTACTCGTACGTCCCATTTTAAACTCTACAGCCAACCTTTTAATTATTGTATATGAAGCGACAGCGCGAGGCTCATCACTAGTACACGTACGTCACATTTTGAACTCTACAACCAACCTTTTAATTATTGTATATGAAGGGACAGAGTGAGGCTCATCACTAGTACTCGGACGTCCCATTTTAAACTCTACAACCAACCTTTTAATTATTGTATATGAAGGGATAGAGCGAGGGTCATCACTAGTACCCGTACGTCCCATTTTAAACTCTACAACCAACCTTTTAATTATTGTAAATGAAGGGACAGAGCGAGGCTCATCACTAGTACTCGTACGTCCCATTTTAAACTCTACAACCAACCTTTTAATTATTGTATATGAAGGGACAGAGCGAGGCTCATCACTAGTACACGTACGTCACATTTTGAACTCTACAACCAACCTTTTAATTATTGTATATGAAGGGACAGAGTGAGGCTCATCACTAGTACTCGGACGTCCCATTTTAAACTCTACAACCAACCTTTTAATTATTGTATATGAAGGGAGAGAGCGAGGCTCATCACTAGTACTCGGACGTCCCATTTTAAACTCTACAACCAACCTTTTAATTATTGTATATGAAGGGACAGAGCGAGGCTCATCACTAGTACTCGGACGTCCCATTTTAAACTCTACAACCAACCTTTTAATTATTGTATATGAAGGGACAGAGCGAGGCTCATCACTAGTACTCGTACGTCCCATTTTAAACTCTACAACCAACCTTTTAATTATTGTAAATGAAGGGACAGAGCGAGGCTCATCACTAGTACTCGTACGTCCCATTTTAAACTCTACAACCAACCTTTTAATTATTGTATATGAAGGGACAGAGCGAGGCTCATCACAACTGCTCGTACGTCACATTTTAAACTCTACAGCCAACCTTTTAATTATTGTATATGAAGGGACAGAGCGAGTCTCATCACTAGTACTCGTACGTCCCATTTTAAACTCTATATCCAACCTTTTAATTATTGTATATGTAGGGACAAAGTCTTTCAATGTACTGACCATTTCCTCCTTGATTTCTTTAGACATTAATTCTTTCAAATGCAAGTATCTAATAACTGCTGGTTTTCCTAAATACTCAATTTTCGTTAACTATACCCTTGTCTGGTTCAAAATGCCTTTATTCGAAAACCAAACAAGATATTGACTTGTAAGTATGGATACAAGCTGGTGTAGAGTTAAACTATATGAACAAACTGTAGCATAGCTAAACTGTGTAATGCACACGGCTCATATGAAGTAGTAGGAATAAGTGTCAAGAGTCCGTCATCAGATGCATATTTCCGTGAGATGTGTTCAGGTTGCTAATGTAGGCTAATGGTGCACCCCCCACTGCCAAGTTCCTTTGTGTGGAATGGCAACATGGTCTGTTA
Organism: Mantis religiosa; assembly: GCA_030765055.1. Lineage (NCBI taxonomy): Eukaryota > Metazoa > Arthropoda > Insecta > Mantodea > Mantidae > Mantis > Mantis religiosa. Next base: position 206,618 of record JAUKNK010000205.1, read on the forward strand.
ATCAAAGCACAACACAACGTTAATTGAACCCCCGCCACGTTAATTATACGTGCAGTCATGCATGACCATCGTCCACCCATCAATCCTGAAGAAGTCCTCACTTCCTTGGAACAATTCATCATCATTGTCACTATTATTATTGTTATTTTTACTATTACTATTATTATTTCACATCCTCCAACGCTAAGTCATATCGGACAATAATATATTGAAATGATATAAAAATAAGTACAGGGTACATAGAGCTGAGAGTTGCCAGACATTCATCTTTCAGGATAAGAGAAAACCTCCAACATTAAGTCATATCGGACGATGAATGAAATGATGTTCAAATGAGTACAGGGTACATAGAGCTTAGAGTTGCCAGACATTCATCTTTCAGGATAAGGGAAAACCTCCAACATTAAGTCATATCGGACGATGAATGAAATGATGTTCAAATAAGTACAGGGTACATAGAGCTTAGAATTACTAGACATTCATCTTTCAGGATAAGAGAAAACCTCCAACGTTAAGTCATATCGGACGATGAATAAAATGATGTTCAAATAAGTACAGGGTACATAGAGCTTAGAGTTACCAGACATCCATCTTTCAGGATAAGAGAAAACCTCCAACATTAAGTCATATCGGACGATGAATGAAATGATGTTCAAATAAGTACAGGGTACATAGAGCTTAGAATTACTAGACATTCATCTTTCAGGATAAGAGAAAACCTCCAACGTTAAGTAATATCGGACGATGAATGAAATGATGTTTAAATGAGTACAGGGTACATAGAGCTTAGAATTACTAGACATTCATCTTTCAGGATAAGAGAAAACCTCCAACGTTAAGTCATATCGGACGATGAATGAAATGATGTTCAAATGAGTACAGGGTACATAGAGCTTAGAATTACTAGACATTCATCTTTCAGGATAAGAGAAAACCTTCAACGTTAAGTAATATCGGACGATAAATGAAATGATGTTTAAATGAGTACAGGGTACATAGAGCTGAGAGTTGCCAGACATTCATCTTTCAGGATAAGAGAAAACCTCCAACATTAAGTCATATCGGACGATGAATGAAATGATGTTCAAATGAGTGCAGGGTACATAGAGCTGAGAGTTGCCAGACATTCATCTTTCAGGATAAGAGAAAACCTCCAACATTAAGTCATATCGGACGATGAATGAAATGATGTTCAAATGAGTACAGGGTACTTAGAGCTTAGAGTTACCAGACATTCATCTTTCAGGATAAATGAAAACCTCCAACGTTAAGTCATATCGGACGATGAATGAAATGATGTTCAAATGAGTGCAGGGTACATGGAGCTTAGAGTTACCAGACATTCATCTTTCAGGATAAGAGAAAACCTCCAACGTTAAGTCATATCGGACGATGACTGAAATGATGTTCAAATTAGTACAGGGTACATAGAGCTTATAGTTACCTAACATTGGTCTTTCAGGATAAGAGAAAACCTCCAACGTTAAGTCATATCCGACGATGAATGAAATGATGTTCAAATGAGTACAGGGTACCTAGAGCTTAGAGTTACCAGACATTCATCTTTCAGGATGAGCGAAACCTCCAACGCTTCCAACGTTTAGTTATATCGGACGATGAATGAAATGACGTACAAATTATCTCCTTAATTTAAAATTGCATTTACTGGAAAGTTACACGAAATGTTTTCAAGAATTCGTCCTCCTCAGAACATCCTTTAAGTCCACTATTTTTGGCAAATGCAATTTTGTGAAAAATTTCCACGGATTTTGATTAAAATATAATATATTTAATATATTTTCTCATCAAATGAACAGTATATCTTGAATTGCTTTATAATATCAGTGGTGTATTTATTCTGAATGGATTTTGCATAACTGTTGAGCTGCAAAATATGAGCGAAATACAAACAATTGAAACAATTTAAATTTGGTTAAAGCACAGATATGATTTTGAGTAGACTGAAAGCTTTTTAGACATCTCTTCGTTAGTCTTTTGTTTACACAGAGTAATAAGCGCTTTGTACTAGTATGTGTACACTGTACAGAAGGCCATGGGAGTAAGGGAAGAGATTGTTTGGCTCCAGACAAATGAGTCAGATCACGTTTTCTCACCTTGATAATACATTAAGCTCTTCTTGACGATATAGTTTGCTTCAGGCAGTTTCAGCTCGCAGTGTAACATGCTCGGAGATTCTACATCCTTGGCATTCAGCACCTTACTCGCCGATATCTCGTACCATTCCTTCTTCTTGGAGATCTTGACTTTAGTTTCGGGAACTGCCTCGCTGAAACAGACGCATGCCGTTAGGTTTTTGTTTGAACATACAGAATGTTAGTTCAGCTGTCTAGATAATTAATACAGTAAACTGAAAATTAAACCCAAATAGCTTTAAATAACACGAAATATGTAGTTGGAATTCAGTCTGCAAAACTGAGTCAATGAGTAATTTGTAATTTATTTCTCACCTTTCTTTTTACATTATCAAATGAAAATAAAAAATCAAGATTACAACTATGAGATCCATACTGGAAAACGTCATATATTCCTCAATCCTGAAAATTCTACCGTGTTGCTTGCCATTGAATTCGGTCCCCATACAGTACGCACAAGATAAGTTTACCGGAGGATTTACGGTGTGTTGTGGCCAGATGAGAAGAATCAGAGCTAACTTTCCTTTGTTTCTGCACTGTGGTCAACCTTGAAAAGCACAGTTCAGCAAAATAGCGTGTAAGATAAGCGAAAATATCACCAGTAACGTTGCATCCTCTGAAAACAATTCCTTAGTTTTGCCCACGCCAGCTCAATTGCATTCAGATCACAGTTATACGCAGGTAGACGAATAATAATGTGTCCCCTTTCGAGAACCATAACTTCCACAAATGTTCATACAAATATAAATCATTTTCAAGTAAATGCTGATGTACCACACTCGTAACAAGGATAAACTGGCACCAAACGAGTCTTTATGAAGGAAGCTTTAACTACAAAGTGATAATGTTATATAATAAACTTCCAAATTCATTTAAACAAGCTGCATCATTAAAACACTTTAAGAGTAAGGTTAAGAAATTTTTGCATAAACACTGCTTTTTTACAGTTAATGAATTTTTAGAACTATAACCATGTAAATGAGCACTGGGAGCATAGTACAAACCTGTAATATTTATATTATGACATTTCTTGTAGTAAATTAGTCTATGCAAATACCACATGAAACCAAAGAAAAGCAGCTTACTGTATATATTGTATGTAATCAATTTGACGTTATGTATTTACAGGGTGTCTCTAAATTCACTATCCATTTCAATGAAAATGCAATATTTTGTTTCTTTTTCTTTTCAGATACTGGTATGTTAGTGCAAGATGTTTAGCACAGAAGAACGGGTTGCAATTGTGCACGGGTACGCGAATTGCCATATGAAGGACTTTACCTGCATGTGAATGTCCTTTTGTTCGGGAATCAACAGTCTTGGAACCCATCGCGTACAAACACGTCTCATGTGTAATGTTTCTGTCACCAACGTGTGGGTGGCACCCAATGAAATGTTCAGTACTTTAGAAAGTGATCTTAAGGTAATTCGTCGATCCTCTCTAACAATGGCAGCAGCAGTGTTGATGTTTTCTTCCGTAAGAGCAGTAACTGGAGCACCGGGTCCACTTTCCTTTGAAATTGATTGTCTCCCCTCTTTAAACATTTTAAACCACCTTCGAGCTGTGCTGTAGGGAAGAACAGACTCTCCATATGCCTCAGCTGAAGATTTGTTGAGACGAAAGCAGAACTTCAAAGCGCATATTGTTCCTCGCGTGATACCTCCATTTCAGCGGTAGGCGATACTGAACTTGTCTGAACTTGCCTAGTTCTCAAAGGCGGGAAAAAACTATTACGGCGTGTTTGCTACACATTAAGCTAACAGAATATAATAAGATTGGATTTTAGTGCTAAAAAATATGACGGTAGAAAAATTATGATTATTGTTTATTTAATAGCCCTCGTATTTCATTGCTCTTAACAAGATTTTAATTTTAGTACAATGCCTGCCCAGTTCCTGTTTTGCTGCCCCATTTGGTGATTTTATCAGTAATCCCAATATATATTTACAAAAGGATCTATGCACTCCACCAGCGCCTCTCCAAGCCTCATCAGCTCCCCATACTTCTTATCTATGTAACATTGGATTTTCTGCTATGACGTATAAATCCTCTCCAACCATTTGACATTTATATCTGGTAGTTTACTGTAGCATGATCTTATCACCCTCATGGCCATTTTACCTTTTGCCACAGACTCTTTTTTGTTCCTTCCAGCTACCATCTGAACTCAAACTTTTCCACAAATAATCAAATGCCCTTACCACCTCTATTTCTCTTTTATTAACATCCCATTTCTCATCCTTACGCTACTTGTATCCTGTTTTGATGACCATAATCCTGGTTTTGTTTTCATTCACTTTCCAACCCCATTTATTGCAATAAGAATTGGCTGCCTCGATTAATCTTCTTTGACCTCCACTTGATATGAACCCAACTACTAGGTCATGTGCAAACAGTAGCCCGGGATTTGGCAGAGAATACAAATTTCGTGTGTTAATATCAGCATTTACATGATTTTGATTACACAAATTTACCTTTTGTGGTCAAAAATTTGTCAACAATGGGAACAGGCATTTTTGCAATAGGTAAAAACCTATGGGTATGCCATATTCTAAGCAGTAGATAAAGTATTAATAATGTTTTATTTGAAATGAAACTTAAGAACAGATTTGGCTTCAACAATTTCTAAGAATATCGTAAAAGATTACAGCTGAATTGGGGTTAGGTTATCGTTACGTATTCTTGCCACTGTAGATTCCTACAGAAGCGTTATAAGTTGCTGTTCTGGGATATATCGGGCCTTTCGTGCATCTAATTAATTAACTGTGTTTAGTTCCTTTCGTTCACTACAGTTTTATTGCTAAAAATAATAGAAAATATGCATGTTGTGGGTTTTGTACATGTCTGGCCGAAGTTAGTCGTAGATGCACGAAGTCAACCGAACGAATGTTACAATTTTTTGTTCTAAAAATGCTATTTTGGACTCAGTTGACTTCTAAAGGTTTATTTACAGTTAAATATTTGTATTAAATGTTGGAAAATATCTCACAGACAAGAAAAATTCAGATTTTTGCAACTCTTTCAGGTTTCATTAGCAACCATACGTGTTAGTGTACAAACATGGAGTAAATGTATTACCATGGCCTACCTCAATAAACTGTCCACATAAAGTTTCATTTCCGGCGATGGATAAACACCGGAACCTCTGCAACTCAGATTTACCAACTTGTTCTGGAATGTGTTCCACGATAACTGCAAGGCTTTCTCTGGTGCTGAAATATTCAGAAAACTTTGTTATTTGAAATGTACCACAAACATATAAACGAGAACCTAAAACTTAGGTTACAGTAAATAATGAGAAGGTTTATTTAAAGGCGATACAGTCATATTACTCTCTCGTCTACTTTAACCTCATCCACACAGGTAGTATCCTCAAATACCTCATTACATGTAACAAACAAACATTCAACTATTTATTTTCAACACAAGAAAACTTTGCTATCTTACATTTGTATGACACCACCAGAAGCAATTATAAATGACATTCTAAAAAGGAAAACAAACGTGTTTTGAAGTCATTCCTACCTTTGCATAATCAACTTTAATATTATTTTTCGGATAAAATTATACTAACTTCATTCAGAAAGAAAACTTCCAGGCTATCCGCCGAAATTTCAAAATATCCGTTTTATTTATCATTTAAATATCTTAAACTTGAGGAACTAAGAGGATAAGAGAAAACCTCCAACGTTAAGTCATATCGGACGATGAATGAAATTATGTTCAAATGAGTACAGGGTTCATAGAGCTTAGAGTTACCAGACATTCATCTTTCAGGATAAGAGAAAACCTCCAACGTTAAGTCATATCGGACAATGAATGAAATGATGTACAAATGAGTACAGGGTACATAGAGCTTAGAGTTACCAGACATTCATCTTTCAGGATAAGAGAAAACCTCCAACGTTAAGTCATATCGGACGATGAATGAAATGATGTTCAAACGATTACAGGGTACATAGAGCTTAGAGTTACCAGACATTCATCTTTCAGGATAAGAGAAAAGCTCCAACGTTAAGTCATATCGGACGATGAATGAAATGATGTTCAAATGAATACAGGGTACATAGAGCTTAGAGTTACCAGACATTCATCTTTCAGGATAAGAGAAAACCTCCAACGTTAAGTCATATCGGACGATGAATCAAATGATGTTCAAATGAGTACAGTGTACATAGAGCTTAGAGTTACCAGATATTCCTCTTTCAGGATAAGAGAAAACCTCCAACGTTAAGTCATATCGGACGATGAATGAAATGATGTTCAAATGAGTACAGTGTACATAGAGCTTAGAGTTACCAGACATTCATCTTTCAGGATAAGAGAAAACCTCCAACGTTAAGTCATATCGGACGATGAATGAAATGATGTTCAAATGAGTACAGTGTACATAGAGCTTAGAGTTACCAGACATTCATCTTTCAGGATAAGAGAAAACCTCCAACGTTAAGTCATATCGGACGATGAATGAAATGATGTTCAAATGAGTACAGTGTACATAGAGCTTAGAGTTACCAGATATTCATCTTTCAGGATAAGAGAAAACCTCCAACGTTAAGTCATATCGGACGATGAATGAAATGATGTTCAAATGAGTACAGCGTACATAGAGCTTAGAGTTACAAGATATTCATCTTTCAGGATAAGAGAAAACCTCCAACGTTAAGTCATATCCGACGATGAGTGAAATGATGTTCAAATGAGTACAGGGTACATAGAGCTTAGAGTTACCAGATATTCATCTTTCAGGATAAGAGAAAACCTCCAACGTTAAGTCATATCGGACGATGAATGAAATGATGTTCAAATGAGTACAGTGTACATAGAGCTTAGAGTTACCAGATATTCATCTTTCAGGATAAGAGAAAAGCTCCAACGTTAAGTCATATCGGACGATGAATGAAATGATGTTCAAATGAATACAGGGTACATAGAGCTTAGAGTTACCAGACATTCATCTTTCAGGATAAGAGAAAACCTCCAACGTTAAGTCATATCGGACGATGAATGAAATGATGTTCAAATGAGTACAGTGTACATAGAGCTTAGAGTTACCAGATATTCATCTTTCAGGATAAGAGAAAACCTCCAACGTTAAGTCATATCGGACGATGAATGAAATGATGTTCAAATGAGTACAGTGTACATAGAGCTTAGAGTTACCAGACATTCATCTTTCAGGATAAGAGAAAACCTCCAACGTTAAGTCATATCGGACGATGAATGAAATGATGTTCAAATGAGTACAGTGTACATAGAGCTTAGAGTTACCAGACATTCATCTTTCAGGATAAGAGAAAACCTCCAACGTTAAGTCATATCCGACGATGAGTGAAATGATGTTCAAATGAGTACAGGGTACATAGAGCTTAGAGTTACCAGATATTCATCTTTCAGGATAAGAGAAAACCTCCAACGTTAGGTCATATCGGACGATGAATGAAATGATGTTCAAATGAGTACAGGGTTCATAGAGCTTAGAGTTACCAGACATTCATCTTTCAGGATAAGAGAAAACCTCCAACGTTAAGTCATATCGGACGATGAATGAAATGATGTTCAAACGATTACAGGGTACATAGAGCTTAGAGTTACCAGACATTCATCTTTCAGGATAAGAGAAAACCTCCAACGTTAAGTCATATCGGACGATGAATGAAATGATGTTCAAATGAGTACAGTGTACATAGAGCTTAGAGTTACCAGATCTTCATCTTTCAGGATAAGAGAAAACCTCCAACGTTAAGTCATATCGGACGATGAATGAAAGGATGTTCAAATGAGTACAGTGTACATAGAGCTTAGAGTTTCCAGATATTCATCTTTCAGGATAAGAGAAAACCTCCAACGTTAAGTCATATCGGACGATGAATGAAATGATGTTCAAATGAGTACAGTGTACATAGAGCTTAGAGTTACCAGACATTCATCTTTCAGGATAAGAGAAAACCTCCAACGTTAAGTCATATCGGACGATGAATGAAATGATGTTCAAATGAGTACAGTGTACATAGAGCTTAGAGTTACCAGATATTCATCTTTCAGGATAAGAGAAAACCTCCAACGTTAAGTCATATCGGACGATGAATGAAATGATGTTCAAATGAGTACAGCGTACATAGAGCTTAGAGTTACAAGATATTCATCTTTCAGGATAAGAGAAAACCTCCAACGTTAAGTCATATCCGACGATGAGTGAAGTGATGTTCAAATGAGTACAGGGTACATAGAGCTTAGAGTTACCAGATATTCATCTTTCAGGATAAGAGAAAACCTCCAACGTTAAGTCATATCGGACGATGAATGAAATGATGTTCAAATGAGTACAGCGTACATAGAGCTTAGAGTTACAAGATATTCATCTTTCAGGATAAGAGAAAACCTCCAACGTTAAGTCATATCCGACGATGTGTGAAATGATGTTCAAATGAGTACAGGGTACATAGAGCTTAGAGTTACCAGACATTCATCTTTCAGGATAAGAGTTAACCTCCGACGTTAAGTCATATCGGACGATGAATGAAATGATGTTCAAATGAGTACAGGGTACATAGAGCTTAGGGTTACTGACATTCATCTTTATGAGGCTGATTGAAATTAGAATTTGCGTCCTCTTGAGCTAGATCATGCTTTAATAAGTTATTTTTGTAAATTTTACAGTTCCAAAACATAAATTTTCAATGCAATATCTATTTCCTTTTTGGAAAATTGTGTGTTAGAAAAGGAATAACTCTTTATCAATATTTAAACGATTGCAGTTATTTTCAAAATTGTTTCCAAACTTCAGTCTAGAGTGCGTTAAAGAAACAAGAAACATGGACTATTTTTTTGCAGTTTAGAAACAGCTGCCTGCTGTAAGTTGTTTACAACGCGACCTCTGGTGAATAAATTACTAAGCTACGGGATATACAGTCTCCCACGCTGGGGCTTTGCTTTGACTACCGCTATTCAAATAATCTTTTTAGACGATGACCCAACCACACTTTTGTACTCTTTTTATATAAAAGAACCCCCGCCGTGTGACGTAGTTGCTTTTCAGTCGACGTTGTTACAAAAGAGGTGCTACTCCCTACTTTAAAAGCCAGCCAATGAAGTGGGAAGTAACTCAAAGCCGTTTATTTGTAGCCTCCCGCCGGCCGTCACTTGTTTCTGTACAGTGGCGACTGCGATGCTCTTCTGTTTAATCTGTTTTTTGTTACAGCCCTCCTAAAGGAAGGTAAAGTATTCTCAAGAACTATTGCAAAAGGAAACAGCAGCGCACCGTTTGTTTTTACTTCCCCTTCTGCTTATCTGCAGTAAGTATAGAAGGAATACACGTTTTGTGATCCCTTTAACAAAATAAATTCTTATTCCTTTCTTTTCCATGCATACGACAGGAAGAAAAGATATCTTATTGCATCCAAAAGTCAAATGTCGAAAGTAAACATTCTGTGACCTCTTGAATTATGAAAAAGAAAGCATTTTAGGGAAAGTCATATATCTGTGTTTTTGTATGCATGTGAACACCAAACCTGCGAAACAAAATACAGTAAAACCTCGATAATCCAGACACCCTTAAATAGGGTTTCGCTTAATCCCGACAAGCATATTTAAAAATATACGAATTCCTAACAAAAATTATATTACTGGACTAAGAACAACTAGAGGAAATTGTCCATTTTATTTTGGTAAAATAGGAATTCCTTAGGAATACTAAGAATACATAGTGACAATGATACGACGGTGGTCTTAAAAATGTCCGACCTCAACATTAAGATGGCAGCACTCCTAAATAAAAGCTGGTGAATTTCGTTGGTCACCTTTTGATGGTTAGTTACCAAAGTTTTAGCCATTTTGGACGCTCAGTTGTTACGTAACAGTCGTTTGAGTGAGTTGATGTGAGTGTTTTTATGAAAATGGACAAAATCGAGAATCGAGCTGTCATTAAATATTTGATTTTAAAGCCAATACGCCTGCGCAAATCAAAGATGAGTTGGATTCCGTGTATGGGGACTCTGCACCATCATTTGCCACCGTGAAATTTTGGGCAGTTAAATGTAAACGTGGCCGTAAGAGCTTGGGAGACGATGAACGTTCGGGACGCTCAAACACTACAACTACCAACGAAAAAATCGTCAAAGTTCACCAAATGGTGCTAGGCGACCGCCGAATTAAAGTGAGAGAGATAGCAGAGGTTATGAACATGTCAAAAGGCCGTGTTTGTCACATATTAAATCAACATTTACACATGAGAAAGCTGTCCGAGCGTTGGGTGTCGCGTTTGCTCACGTTAGACCAAAATAGAGTTCGAATGAACATTTCCAACGTTCTGTTGGCGCAGTTTAGATGCAGTAAATTCAAGTTTTGGCGCCGATTAATTACTGCAGATGAAACTTGGATACATCATTATACTCTCGAAACAAAAATACAGCCCAAACAGTGGACTACAAAGGAGGAAGCGACTCCAAAAGAAGCAAAAAATGTTTTTTCTGGCTGGGAAAGCGATGGCGACTGTATTTTGGAATAGCGAGCTCATTGAATACCGTAATTATGCACTCATAACCTTGAATACCATGCTTCGTAGGTTTCCAGAAGGAATCGCCACTCTTGGATAGTTAGGAAGCACTAACATTCTTTGTCACATGAAGTCTTTGTAGCGTGTGAAGAAAAGTTTACTTTTTGTTTTATATGGCACCTTCAAATACAACTGTAAGTATATTTAAATAGCACGTCGAGATAGCAGTATGTTATATTAACGTAACAATAAAGACACACCCGGTAGACAAAACAATTAAAGAATGTATTAACAGGGCAAACAAAAGACATACAAAGCTGGAGCCTAAAAGGAAGTTTAGTTTTGTTTCATCGTCCAATGCTAAGTCATTTCAGATGAAGAATGAAGTTATGTGCAAATGAGTACAGGGTGCATAGAGCTTAGAGTTACCAGACATTCAACTTTCAGGATAAGAGAAAACCTCCAACGTTAAGTCATATCAGACAATGAATAAAATTATGTTTAAATGAGTACAGAGTACATAGAGCTTAGAGTTACCAGACATTCATCTTTCAGGATAAGAGAAAACCTCCAACGTTAAGTCATATCAGACCATGAATAAAATTATGTTTAAATGAGTACAGGGTACATAGAGTTTAGAGTTACCAGACATTCAACTTTCTGGATAATAGGAAACCTTCAACGTTAAGTCATATCGGACGATGAATGAAATGATGTTCCAATAAGTACAGGGTACATAGAGCTTAGGGTTACCAGAGATTCATCTTTCAGGATAAGAGAAACCTCCAACGTTAAGTCATGTCAGACGATGAATAAAATTATGTTTAAATGAGTACAGAGTACATAGAGCTTAGAGTTACCAGACATTCATCTTTCAGGATAAGAGAAAACCTCCAACGATGAGTCATATCAGACGATGAATAAAATTATGTTTAAATGAGTACAGAGTACATAGAGCTTGGGTTACCAGAGATTCATCTTTCAGGATAAGAGAAAACCTCCAACGATGAGTCATATCAGACGATGAATAAAATTATGTTTAAATGAGTACAGAGTACATAGAGCTTAGAGTTACCAGACATTCATCTTTCAGGATAAGAGAAAACCTCCAACGTTGTCATATCGGACGGTGAATGAAATGATGTTCAAATGAGTACAGGGTACATAGAGCTTAGAGTTACCAGACATTCATCTTTCAGAACAAGAGAAAACCTCCAACGTTAAGTCATATCGGACGGTGAATGAAATGTTGTTCAAATGAGTACACGCTATACAGAGCTTAGAGTTACCAGACATTCATCTTTCAGGATAAGAGAAAACCTCCAACGTTAAGTCATATCAGACGATGAATGAAATGATGTTCAAATAAGTACAGGGTACGTAGAGATTAGAGGCTACCAGACATTCATATTTCAGGATGAGGGAGAATCCCATCACCCTGAGCGATATTAGAACACGTGACCTGTTGGGCCTGAGAGTAGTTCTGTGGTCTCTGATGACATTACCCAAGTATCCACTTACCAAATACGACCATTCTCCTGACCATGAAGTCCTCATCGTTGAAGGTTGACACCAGACACTTGTAGTCGCCTGAGAGTTCCGTGGTAGGGTTACGTATGTATAGAGCACGATGTACGTACAGCTGGTTGCTGGATGCCTTGTAACTGAGGTCCAGACGACCTCTTAGCAGACCCAGGTCCTGAGGTTTCTGACCAGGTATCCACTGGTACACAGGACTGGGACTGTTGTTGAAGTACCATTTTACCACCAGTCCTTCCTCTTCGGGCTTCACGCTGTACTCGCAGTCCAGTAGCACTGGAGTACCGGAGTCGTTCCGAACGGCTGCCGGAACTCGGAGATCCGTGATCTGGATACCAAGCGACCCTGATCACAATACAAGCATGTAATATAAGAACACGACCCTTTGTAATCTACAAATATCAATTACTGCCTAGTTACTTAATGGACTGTAGCTTGACATTTCAGAGCTTCTTTGACCATTTCTCACATTTCATTGAATTTATAAGCCCGTCAGTATAAACAGTATCGGCAGTGAAACTTCGGTTGTTTTGTGTGTTACTTTAACTTAGTTCTTATGACGTGAGTTCATGAGTGTCTCATTTGTTAATATCCCATTTCTCAGCTCAAACTGATTCCTGAAATGTGAGCTATTACACTCAAATGAGAATATGTACTTCCATAGAAATTTAATTTCATTGATTATTTACGCATTTCCAAAGAATGAGTGGGCTAAAGCAAAGTCACAAAGACAGTAAGAAAGAGCGCCACAGAAAGACAGAGAGAAATAAATAAACAAATAAAGAATGAATTAATCAATTAACGAAAGGGTGAAAGAGAAAGAAAGACAAAAGAAAGGAACGAAGGAAAGGGAAAGGAAAAAAAACTTAGAGGGGAAGCAGGAAAAAGAGGAGATATTAATGAACAAAGGAATGAGGCACAGAAAGAAACAAGGCATAT
>JAUKNK010000206.1:0-30439 GCA_030765055.1 Mantis religiosa
GTGTAGTGCGTCCGGCAGGTAGGACTTCACAGGTTAAAAGATGTTCTTCAGTCATTTCCTCTTCTTTGTTGCACAGAGGTATCCTTATGTTGACAACATTTTTGCAAGAGTACCTAAAAGACTCATACAAGACGGTCTTAGACTTTTGAATATACAAAATCCAGCTATAAAATTTATATTGGAAACAGAAGAGGATGGTGTGCTCCCCTTTTTGGACATCAAGATAAAAAATTGAACAACAAATTCACTTTTGGTATTTACAGGAAACCGACACACATGGATAATTATATTAAGAACAACAGTTTCAACCCAAAACAACACCAACATGCCATTTTCAACAGTTTAATCTTTCGGATGATCAACTTTCCACTAAACAGAGAACATTATCAAGAAGAATACCAACACATAAAAAAGTAGCTATGTCCAACAGTTTCAACCCAAATTTAGTGGACAAAGCAGTTAAGACTCTAACAAGACTAAAAAAATAAAAGAAACCACCGCCTTAGAACCTACAGAAGCAAAAGAGAAAACAAATGTTTCAAAAATTTATCTTCCATCCATCAGCCTATAATAAATTCCAAAAAAATTTCTCAAAACACAACATAAAGCTTGCACTTCAAAATAGATTTAATATCAGAAATTTGTTAAAAGGCCCCCCCTCCCAAATTCAATTACTACCAAAGAAAAACCAGGAATCTATGAGATCAAATGTGAAACTTGCCCTAAAATTTATATAGGAAAAACAAAAAGAAATATTGACATTGCACCTCAAAATAGATTTAATATCAGAAATTTGTTAAAGGACCTCCCCCCCACCCCCCCCCCCCCCAAAAAAAAATTAGTTACTACCAAAGAAAAACCAGGAATCTGTGAGATCAAATGTGAAACTGCCCTAAAATTTATATAGGAAAAACAAAAAGAAATATTGACATCAGAACTAAAGAACACATAAGAAACATTAAAAATGGTGAAACAGAATTCACAATGTCATCAGTGGCTTTTCATTTTTGAATACTAAACATGACATCAACTTGGAAACATATTTAATAAAATACCTTAATCACCCCATAGACCTTTCCGTATGCGAAAAAATCTTCATTAACAAAAATCGTCATAGAGTCATGAATTTTGAAACTCCACCATTGGACATCTTTGACAGGTACATCATGCCATCTATCGACGATACGGAGAAAGAGGAAACCACTACAATTTGCACTAGTCGAGTTCCAGCTAATGATAAGAACAAAAGCTATTGAAACATACCCTGTGAAAAAACAGTGTGAGTGAAGCAGTGTGTCAATATCTTCTCGATTCACTTTTGTGCTAAGCTGTGCTTCACTGTCTCTACGCTTCTTTCAATTTTATACTTTGAGTAACGTTTTACTTTATAATTTTTGATTTTCAGGAATATGCAACTAAGCTGTCAAATATCAAATCAAGAACAAAGTCCAAACGTACTACAAAAGCTGGAGAAAAACAAGATGCAGAAAGGGTACAGTCAGAAACTCTTGGTTTGGAAACACACAAAAAGGAAGACAAGGGGGATGTCAAAGAAAAAGAAGAAACAAAGGTTACTCCAGCAAGAGCAAGGCAGGGTAATCTGGTGCTGTTACGAAAGAAGCTTGAGGAGCAAAGGTATGTTGGCAAGTATTTTTTGTTACTCCTCTTCTGAAGTGTTGTTTCATAATTTGACAGTCCATTTACAAACTTGAAACTATTGATAAGTGTTACATGTAACTCTGACCTCAGACTCTGTTGCTATTGCTCAGTGGAGGTTTTGCATTTTTTTTAAGTTCTTCTACTTTGGTTTTATGGCCTTCATTTGAAGTTTTAATGTTTGACCAGTTCCATATGTTTATAAAGAAATCCACAATACACACTGTCATTTTTATGACTATGTTCAAGTAATAACTAATCACATTTATCATCAAACTAACAAATTCATCACTATGAAAGGTAGATTCAGAACTGAAAAATTTGATGCCATAGCTGGGATTTCAATACATATGTTCCGTACTATCTCCATTTGGTGTTCATCAGTTCACTCCCATTTTCTTGTTAGACTACAAGAAATCTCATTACTATGTCATCTACCCCAATGACGACATAATGAAAAGTCCCTGGCTTTTAGGGTGGAAGATCCTTGGTTCAAATCCCAGCTATTGCATTGAATTTTTCAGTTCTAATTCTGCCTTTTATAGTTTGCCTATACATAGTAGAAATTGATTGACCTTATAAAAGGCAAAATTTCACTGTTTAAAGTAGGATTCCCTAGCAGTGTGGTGTTGTTGTGGCATTGAAGTGTGGCATCAGGGGCACATGCAGTATGCCACTTCTGCTTCCTGGCATGATATTTTGAATTGACTGGTCCAGGTAGCAGTATAGATGCCAAGCACTGTGTGTATATGAAACAAAATGTCATTTATTACTGCAGAAGACAGTCTCCTAATTGAACTAGTAGGGCACCATACTTGTCATACTTGTCTTCATAGCTTAATAATGTAGGAATGCAAAAGGCTGCATGGGCATGATAAATAGAAGCTTATTTACATTTATATTAAATGATTATTAAAATACAAGGGGAAGTCAAATAAAAACCTTATCACCAATAAATATTTGAATCTTTCTACCATTGTTCTGTAAGTTTTCAGTACTGTTATCAATGCTTTAAAGAATGCCCAACAGTAACATCGTACTGTAGACAAGTGAAATACTGCCATACCAGTTTAAAATTGCTGTTCTTCTTGTGACTTGCACCAACAGAACAATGGGCAGTGAAGGTGAAGGTACAAAACCTATTGAAATCCATGACTTGAAGCTATCCTGGTGGTGGTATGAAAATATCATCTCTTAAGATGAGATTAACATTAGCTCTTGAAAGTTCAGAAATCTTTCCTGAATTCAACAGGCCGATAGCCCATGAGAACATATTTTCTATTGAAATCCATTGGCAAATGAAGGTCCAATATGGCAATGCTTGTCAGTAGCAAGTGGAGTAAAAAGTTCAGAAACAGAGTGATTTCTCTAGTAAACATTCACTGCCCAGGTCAGGCACAATGTGTTGTAACATCAGAGCCTGTTGTGGCAGTTGAAGCCATTATGATAGAAAACCTTCATGTGATGCTGGATGAAATAGTGACATATCTAAACATTAGTCATGGCTCCACATATTATATTATTCTAAGTATCTTAAGGTGGCTGTCATGGTAGCTTACTCCAGAACTGAAAGATTAATGTTGATGCCTGGATTAAATTTTGTGGCACTGTGAAGAAGGTGACATTTTCCTTGCGAGAATCATTACTGGAGATGAAACCTGAGTACACTTATCACCAACTTGAAATAATGAGTGCAAGCAGGAATGGTGCTATTTCCCAATCACAAAACCCAAGAAGTTCGGGATGCAGCCATCTACCGCAAAGTTTATGGACACTCTGATGATGAATGAGACATTAGCTTGCAACACTGCATGCCTATGGAGAAATACCATTACCATGCATCATATTTTGTAATATTAAAAAATCATCTTCAGGCTACAATGAGATCAAAGCAACATGGACTTGTAACTACAGGTGTCATTTTGTAACATGACAATGCTAGCCCTCATACTCTGTTTAATAGTTACAACTATTACTAATCTTCACCTTAAAATTCTTCTAAATTTGTCATACTCACCAGACCTTGCCTCAGGTGATTATTACATGTTTGGAACACTAAAAGAGATGACGTGAGTAAAGAAATATTGTTCCGATGAAGAGGTGCACGAGGTGGTACGTGAGTGGCTGCAGACATGATCACAAGATGGTTTCTCATGAGGAGTCTTTGCATTTCCTATGCACTGGTGGACATGTGTTGAACATTTTGGAGACTACGAGGGTCAGCTGATAAGTCCTGGGTCTCACACAGAAATGACACCACTGGGCTAGTTTGACAGATAGAGTTATATAGTTTAGCTCTAGACCAGCTTGTATCCATAGAGTAGATGTTCTAGGTCCATAGTTAGAGGTCAATAGCTTATTTAGTTTTTGAATGATAGCATTTTAAACCAGTGTAGAGGTTTCATGAAAATGGAGGATTTGGAAAAACAAGCAGTGATTAAATATCTCCATTTGAAAGGCTTAACGCCTAAAGAAATCAAGGAGGAAATGGACAGTGCATTGAAAAACTCTTCTTCTTCATATACAATGATTAAAAGGTGAATTGCAGAGTTTAAAATGGAATGTACAAGCACTAATGATGAGCCTTGCTCTCGACGCCCTGTGGAAGTCACAACTCCAGAGATCATTGAAAACAAATTCATTGTTTAGTACTGGAAGACGGCAGATTAAAGTTGTTTGAGATATCGGAGGCTGTAAGCATATCAAAAGAATGTGCAGGTAATATTTTAAGTAATGTTTTGGGCTTTCACAAGGTCTGTGCAAGATGGGTGTTGCATTTGTTGACACCTGATCAGAAGTTGCAAAGTAAAACTGTTGCTGTTAAGAATTTGTAGCTCTACCACAAAAATCCCAGTAAATTTTTGAGATGCCTTATCACCATGAATGAAACTTGTATACATCACTATACTCCAGAAAGTAGACCACAGGCAAAACAGTGGATTGCGCCAGGTGAACCAACTCCAAAAAAGATAAAGTCAATTTTGTCAGCTAATAAGGTTATGGCGAGTGTTTTCTAGGATGCACAGGAAATTGTTTTTATTGATTACTGGGAAAGGGTAAAAGTATCACTGGTGATTACTACACAAGCTTTCTGTGATGTTTGAGTGATGAGGTGAAAAGAAAAATACATTTGGCAAAGAAAAAAGTCTTATTTCTTCACGACAATGTTCTGGCTCATCGTTTAGTCATTGCAGTAGGGAAAATGTGTGAATTAAAGTGCGAACTGCGGGAGCATCCACTGTATTTTCCAGATCTAGCACCCAGTGACTACCACCTGTTCCTGAACCTCAAAAAAAATTTCTTGGAGGATGAAGATTTCACAGCAACGAGGAGGTCATTGATGTGGTAAACAGCTATTTTGAGGACCATGATAAATTGCACTGCAAAGATGGTTTAATTAAATTAGAACACCAATATGACAAATGTATTAGCCTTTCTGGAGATTACGTTGAGAAATAAAGAAAAAAAATAATTAAATGTCTTTTTTAATTGTGAGGCCTGCGACATATCAGCCGACCCTCGTATAACAAAAAATTATATACTTCTGTGTCATTTTTATTCAATATATTAAATTTAAAAGTATATTTAATGTTTTATTTTGACCCTTTTGTACTCTGTTATTCACCACCTTTATTATTTTAAATATAAAATGTGATCATACATGCAGTACAGTAATTAACTTTTTCAATCACTTGAAAGGTGTGCTACAGCTGAAACATATATATTTGTTTAAGCTGGAAACCTCTCTAGCTGGATTGAGTATAGTCTAGCACACTTTTAATGATTGCCAGAGGACCTTTCGTAATAACAAATTAAGTAAATTGTAAGTTAGCTATTAAAAATAGAAGCACTAGAAACAGTAAGGTTTCCTTCAGGTTGAATTTTGAATGAATCATACTATCCTTACACAAATCTGTAGCAGATTCACTTAATAATGTGATAAAAATACTTAATTCACCTTAAATTGCTTTATTTACCACCATAATTGTTAGCACAGTGCTAACTTACAATTGCCAACTCTTTTACGCAAATACACAACTTTGACTCATCTTTTTAATGGCTCCTTATGTCTCTTTAACTTTCACCAACTTGTGCTGCTAGTAATCGCTCAGACATACGCACAAGTTTCACCTCTTACAGAGAGCTGCACACTGCCTCTAAACACAATTCTGATATTTGCTAGTGAACAGCTTCACTGTGTGTTTCACTGCCCACCGTTTCTCACCACAGAGCCACACTGAATGATTTCTGAACTGCTTCCTGCACAACCTGCCAACTCCTCACCATGGGGCTTGGAACATACCACACTTCTCTACACAACTTGACTGACTGGAGCCCTAAACACCAAAAGTCACTACAATTCCAAAAAACCTGACATTGCTTAGTATGTTGCACAGGGCAGCACACTGATCATTTTTAAGAAGGACCCCATTTTCAGAAACGCATGGTTTGGAAGCTGTAGAACATCAAAGAGAATGGTGCCCTAAGTGCATGTTTGAGTGAACGAAAATCCACGTGTACAGATCATTTGAAGGCACCAACACACATTAGGTATCAACCTATGGGCTGGAATAATTGTTGACCATATCATTTGTCCATATCTACTCCCAAAAAAACAGGACCAATCTACCTTGTATTTCTTAAGAGAGATTTTTCCTAACTTATTGTAGGATATCCCACTGCATATTTGGCAGGTAATGTAACTGCAACACGACGGAGCTCTAGCACAATTTGAGAGAAATGTGCTGAAGCACCTCAACATTACATACCCCAATCAATGGATTGAAAACCATGTTGTACGCTACTCCTTTAATATCAGAGAAGGATCTCATTGCACAAGTAAATGGAGCAATTACCATTCTTTTAGGTCAGCCACACTTATTGGTGCATATACCTCTGTGAAGCTCAGCACTGCCAATGTAGGCTCAGCATTGACATATGAGGTAATCAGTTTGAACCTCGTTTGTAATGTTAAACTGATTTGTGCTGCATACTGTTTGTTGTATTGACATATGAAACTGACTTATTGATGGTCTACTGTGCTCAAACCGTGCATTTCCAGACATGTGTTGCTGCTTGAAAAGTGATATGTTTGCCTCCCTGCACAACATATAGAGCACTGTCAGCATTTTTTTTTTTATTTTTTTTTACTCACACTGTATACCCTTTTGGGTGTGGGAACTGAATGGTCTTGAATGGTCTTTTGCTTAGTAACAAATATGACTCATCTCTAGCTTCGTGACATGAGCTCTGGCCACCCGGAAGGCTGTTTCTCTTCTCCCCTCCTGCCAATAAACAAGATGGAGAATTTCCCTACTGCCACTCATTCTCTGTTGCTCTGGCAGGAACATTGGTGGCTCATTTGCCCTACTCAGCTACTTCCCTCCTCCCTTCACGTTCACCAATGTGATAATAAGTTTTTCAAATTTTTTGTATAAATGTTTTTGAGTAAATTTGTCCTCATTATCAGCTATTAGGTGATGGAAGCATGTGGCTACTCCCTTGTGGCTGTAGGTTGGAGAGCCAGGAGATGAGAAAGAGGAAAGAAGTAGTAGTATGCTTTTAAAAACCATTTAAACCATTTTAAACCTCGAAGACATTCCAGTTCTAAAAATTTAGTAACTGAAGGTTTGCATAAAGATAGTATGACTATTTCCAAATTCAACATAAATTGCTAGTGCTTATCATTTGAAAGATGAAGAAAATGAACCTAAAGTTGCAGATAATGTGTTTGCTGCAGAGTGAGTTTTGTTAACATCCAAATAACTCCTTTTTTCTCTAAAGAGGATTTCAGCAGTAAATTATGTTTTCATGCCATGTTATTGTATTTTTGGTTTCAGAGTGATGTTTGAACAGAGAGGTAAAGAAAATGAAAATAAGAAAGGAATCAAAGAAATGGTGGAACAGTTAAAGGCACAGCTGGATGAGAGAGACTTGACCATTCAAGAGCTGCAAAAGGGTTTCCTGGCATCTCCCTCTCCAGCAAAGGCACATGTGTCACCTGCAGCACAACAGGAACCAGTAGTTCAGCAACCATTGCCAGCAGAAGAGAGTGTATGTAGCCTTTATAGCAGCGAGAAGTCACTGAATACTTATTAATTTTCAAGACACATGTTAAGGAATCATTTTTCATAAGCAATGGTTTAGCAGAAAATATTAATTACAGATTGGTGCATAATTTCTCTTTTGTACTCTGATATAATGTGATGCAAGACTGAAGTAACCTTCAATTTCCTATGAAACTGAAACCATTTTGTAAAACAGTAAATAAAACAAACACTGAATGTAAACATATATATGCTTGACATACTTTTATGCATGTCAGCACTATCATTTATCATTCAAATTTAATACAAGATTTATAAATTAAAGCTTCATGGGTGATCAGCCATGTCAAAGTAATCAGTTCCTGAAGAAGGCCATAGAGCTTAGAATGGCTGAAAGCTCGAAATTAATTACTTTGACAAGTCTGATCATCCATGAAGCTTAAATTAATAATGCTTGCCATGAAAGCTTTACACTTGAAAAGATTTAGAACGCTGAAATTTACACTGGTTTAAAAGCTAATGCTTCTTTGTTTCTTTGATTTTTCAAAGAATTATTTGCACTAACTGCAGAAATGCTGTCATGATATTTATGCTTTGCAACAATAAAAAATTGTGTAATTTCTAGAGTGCTTTATGCATACTGGGGACACTTGGATTATTTAAGGCTACTTCATCACCATCAAAAGCTAAACAACCTGGGGAAGGATGACCATGTCTGAGTATATTTTTAGCAAGTTAGCAGCAATAATACATTCTGAATATATTAATGTTTTTCCCAATATGCTTATTGTTTAGGGATGCATCAGCAAGTTTACAGTATACAGAAACTATGCATTGTATACCTCAGCATATTTTTCATTTGTACAGTTTCTCATTAATGTGTCACATCTTTCTGGTCCCCATGTATGAAATATATTAATTAGATGGGTAATTAAATTAATATATTTCATACATGGGAACCGGAAAGATGTGACACATTAATGAGAAACTACAAATGAAAAATGTATAGGGTAAAGGGAGGTATTTTTGTGATACTTTTTCGAAGAGATATCACAGAGAAACCAGTTGGTGTTAACTCTTCTTTCACTGTTGGTAGTTGACATATTTGTTCCTAGAGCTCAGGAGCTATCGGCAGGTGCGTTAACACCAACTGGTTTCTCTGTGATATCTCTTTGAAAAGTATCACGAAATTGCCTATGTCATGAAAATACCTTCCTTTACCCTAATTGACCTAAATGCGAGGGTGATCCCAAAGGTAATATTACCAATTTTTTAAGCTATATTTTATTTAAAATAAATTGCACATAGTTTTAAAGATTCACATTTTCTTATTATTCCACACAATTGTCATTTCAATCAATGTATTTTTATAAACACTGTGGGAGTTATTTTATGCCCATGTCATACAGTGCACTTCCATGGTAATGAAGCAGCATTGGACCTCATCTTTTATCTCGTCATCACTGAAGTGCCTTCCAGCCAAGTTTGTTTCTACTTAAGAAACAAATGATCGTCACTGAGCGCTAAGTCCAGACTCTAGGATGGAATTATTGCAAATGTGCAGTTTCACAGGCAATGTGGAGGCAAGCATTGTTGTGGAGGTTTATGCACTTGTTCAACATTCCTCTTCTTTGGTTCTGAATCAGGTATCAGAGTTTTCTCAGTATCGGACAATACCTGTTGGCATTTATTGTTGTCCCAGGCTCCATGAAGTCGACCAATAATATTCCTATTCAATCCCAAAACATAGATGCCATGACTGTACTGGCAGACTATATTCTTTTGAAATTTCGTGGCTTGGTTGAACCGGAATGATGTATTTCATGTGATTGCTGTTTGGTCTCAGGTGTGAAGTGCAAAGCCCATGTTTCATCATCTGTGCCTATTGAATACAAAAGGTTGTCCTTTACATTTGCATAGCATTGAAGAAATTGGCAGTAAGTTTCAACGCATTGCCTTTTGCGGTTTTCTGTCAGCATTTTTTGGACTCATGTTGCACAGCTTATGAAATTTCAACACTTCAATTAAATATTATAAATATCATAAATCAAACTCAAAAACTTCAATTAAAGTTTGGTGAACGGTGCTTTGAAAGGTCTCAGGAACAGCAATGCAGAGTCCTTTGAGAGTGATCCACTAATCTTCAAGCACAATCTGTTTAATCTTAGCAATTGTCTCTTCAGGAATTGCGATCTCCTACTTTCTTTGTCATGAATTTCAGTACAACCATCTGCAAACTGTACATCACTTGCAGAGATTTTTGACATCTATACACAATTCTCCATACATTTCTGTCAACAGTTGATGAGTTTCAATAGAACTGCCTTTTGCAACCAAAAACCAAATATCTGTGCAAACTTTTCACATGGTGGTAGTGGCTAGTGTGAGCTCCATTACAACTGGTGCCAAACCAAGACTGAAAGCTCCAGCAGATGTGCAATGGTTGGTGTAGAGTGTGGAGGGAGGACAGAAGAAAACAATGTGACCAACAGCCACACAAACATTTTCTCTCCAGCCATAGCGCTTTGGAGGCTTTACTTTTGGGATTACCCTTGTATTAATGGACAGAGTTCGTGCCGGAAAGATTCAACATATGTCTGTGAAAAACAAAGAAGTAAATGATATAAAATATGATTTATTGAGTAGTAAAACAAATACATCTTGGGCTACCCCTTAGCTGGGCTGTGGCCCCTTTGGTAATAGGGCAGCCCTTCAATACAATTACATACTTTGCATGTGTAAACCCCTTTTAAAAGGCATTGTTTTTCATTTACTTTTCTATCCTGTGCTAGTTTTTTGTATTTGCCAAATTTTTGTCTATCCCTGAAAATTATTACCACTTGTTTCAGCTTCATGTTATTATTGTTTCACTTAACCTCACTTTTCAATATTTCTGACTTGCACATCACCCCATTTTTGTCCTCTTTCCCTTTTACTAGTTATTTAACTTCACTAGCAGTTTTTTTTAATCCTTCTTCCAGCTATCACTTCACCACACATTCTCAGGTCCTCTCTTCAGCTTCTCACAACCCTCTTCCAATCTCTCTTCGCTTTCTGCAATTTGTAGAGCCGCATCACATTTACTCATATCTTTTCTTCTACCTCTCACAGATCCATTCTATTTCTTCCTTTCTACAATTTCCCATAATAGCCATGTTTTTGCCTAACTGATATGTCCCTACATCTCAATATCCCCAGCCTAATTCTCACCCCTTTCTAATCTCTTGTATCCCGACTATCCCCACAATTGTTTCACACTGCTTTTCCCTGATCACTTGTACCCCTACACTTGTTTCCTCTTTTCCTTGGTCATCTCAATTGCCAGACTTGTTTCACTCTGTACTCAACATAATGTAATTTGATTTCTTATTTTCTTCTTCTTTCCCTCGACTGCCATTTCTGAGATTTCCCCTCTTAGCTTTCTTGCTTGTTTTAATACTTCCATTACCAATTCCGTATTGCTGAATTTAACCAATATATTTCTTTTGCCTTCCAACTTCCCAATTGTAAATGAGTCCCACAGTTCGAAGCCTCTCATATTCATCCCTAACCTTTGAAATGTTCCTATTCCTTTTCACTCTTCTACCCCAAAAATTAAGTTGTATCTTCTCATGAAGTCTTCCATACTTTCCATTCTTCTTTCCATTTTTTCCATTTTCATTTTTATCTTCTATAACTCTCTAGTTTTAATCTCTAACTCTATATTATCCCACTTCCTCCAATCTTGATTTAATCTCATTGCTAAACCATTATTTCTTGTAACTTCTGCCAACTGCTTTGCGATTGCTGTCACGTAGTTCCATTTTCCTCACTTCCATGGGAAAAACACCGCTACACATCCGTTCTGCTCTGTTGCGAGTTTAGTACTTTGTAAATAATATAAAAGTGAGGTTCTACTATATTATTTTTTGTTTCAGCATTAGTATCAACATTTCCATTCCATGTAGTTATTTATGTGTTAACTATATTTGTCCGCTTAACTACATTTTACAAGGATAATCCACTTATACAAAAAATAACCGTCATCCAAGTTTATCAATATAAAGTACTCTTTTTGCTTCAATTTATTAATTTGAAAATGTATAGAGATGTGTTGGCATTGATATTTCTCCACAAATGGGGCAGGAGAATGATACTTTAAGGAAATAAATTCAGATGTTATCAACAGGTGTTAATGGAAATTATTTCAGGGTTATATTATTGAAACTATAAATGTAGGAAAGTTATTGTTCCAGGAAAATTATAAAATTGTGTGTGCCAAAATTATAACTTATTACATTTGCAGGTTGTAGAACAGAAGCAGCAAGAGATGTATGCTCAAATGGTGTATAAAGATAACAAAATATTGGATCTGAACAATAAGATATTAGAACTAGAAACAAAAGTGTTGGATCTGCAGGAAAACCTTCGTGAAAAAGATGAAGTGATAGATGCACGGACAAAGGCTATCAGCCTAATGTCAGAAGACTTCTCAAGAAGAGGAAAAACCACCTTAGATGCACTGGATGAGACAAGAGAGGAAATGAGGGTTATGCAGCAGAAGTTTGTTGAGTTGGAGACAAAAATGAGGATAGAAAAAGAAGAATTACTCCAGCAGTTAGAAGCAAAAGATCGCAGGTAATACACTTCTGTAATAACTCTAAAGTGCAATTTAAAATTATATATTCCTTAAAAATAATTTGCAGCACTAAAAGTAAAATATTAATATTAAAGCAGTTGTGTTAAATTAATTTTTGGGAGCTGTTTTACATTTTTACTGGATGTATAGAATAGCAGGAGGGAATATTTGAGCTAAATTTAAACATATAGAAGACAATACACATATAGATGGCAGTTAAAAAAATTAGTTGTTGCAGAACAATATTCCTTCCTTCTTTCCTCCCTATCTCCCTCCCTCCCTGCCTCTCTCCCTTCCTTCCTTCGAACTGTTACCAATTGGTATACATTTCTTATCACTACACTGCATTTCAGTTTATCCTGGGAGCCAACAGACTCGAACCTTATGGGTGCCGATTTATTGGTCCTAGTTATAGCTTAAATATAATACCTACTATTATTAAATTTTAGATGAGTCGCATTTTTTAACACATCTGCTTCACTTTCGTACCTATTTTGAGGACATGTTTCGCAAATCTTCGCTTGCATCTACGGCTCTTGTGCGACTGACGCTAGATCCAGCGGTGTGAGTAATTCTGGGGTTGTTGCTGCCATCTGTTGATTTAGTGATGAACTGAAAAGTGGGATTCTCTTCTAGCGGGATTTCAAAGTTCATTAGTTGGTTTTTATGTTTTTCTATGTATATCCTCTCCCATATGACGAGTTCACTATGTTTTTGTACGTATTTTAGTAATTCTGTGCTATCTTCAATTTCATGATTTTCAGACCAGAAATGAGCTGCTATTGCGGACTTATCAATATTTTTGTATCTTAAGTGCCTGAAGTGTTCTTTCTTTCTAGTGCCTATGTTCCTTTTTGTCCTTCCTATGTAAATTTTTTCACAGTCTTTACACTTAATTTTGTAAATGCCTGACTTTTCCTCTGGTTTTATCTTATCAGTATTATTACTGTGAAGTAGGTTTTTAATGTTGTAATTGTTTTTTGGTGCCAATGTTATATTGTATTTCTTGAATATTTTTTGGAACTTTTTTGTGGCCCAGGGGTGGTAAGTAAATTTAGCAAATCTAGTTTCTTGTTTTATTGGTGTGAGAGCTGTGATCTGTTTTAATTTCTTTTGAAGTTTGAATAATTTTAGTTTTTTATCTACAAGGTTTTTTCCATATCCATTTTTAATTGCAGTTTTTAAGATTTGATGGTATTCGTTTTGATATTCTTGCTGGCTGAGAGGTAGATTTACTAATCTGTGTGTCAGACTGTTGATGGTTGCATGTTTGTGTGGAATTGGGTTGAAACTATTTGCTTTGATGTAATTATCTGTGTGTGTTGCTTTTCTATGAATGCCAAATTCTAGTTTTTCATTGCCTTTTTTGATTTTAAGGTCTAAAAAAGGTAGAGTACAGTCCTCTTCAGTTTCTACTGTGAATTGTATGCTGGGTTCTTGCAGGTTGAGTAGTTTCAAAGCATCATCTATTAGTTTGTAGGGCACTATTGCAAAGATGTTGTCTACGTATCTGTACCATGTTTTAAACATATGAGGGAAGGCTTTAGTAATATGTGTTTCGAAAAAGCTCATGTATAGATTGGCCAAAAATGGTGATAGCGGGCTTCCCATAGCTAGTCCTGAAATTTGTTTGTAATATTTTCCATCGAAGACAAAATAATTTTGATGTATACATAATTCAGTCATTGCCACATATTCTTCTATTGCATTGGCATCCAGGTTTATAGAATTTAGCCATTTTTTCAGTTGAATCAAAAGTTTGTCTAATGGAATGCTAGGGAAGAGGGAGCGGACATCAAAGGATACTAAAGTGTCATGAGGTTTTAGTTTAAGATTTTGAATTTTTTCTACCAGGTCTAAAGAGTTTTTTATACTCAGAGTATGGAATTGTGGAAAGGACTGAAATTTTTTGGTTAGCCATTTTGCCAGAAGGTAAGTAGGAGTGTTTATATTATTTACAATGGGTCTCATGGGTATGTTGGGTTTGTGTATTTTAGGCGAACCATATATTCTTGCAAGGGTAGGGTGGTCTGGTTTGATAGTTTTTTGTTCTGTAGTTGTTAAAATTTTACTATTAATGATGGTTTTTTGTACATCTTTTATGCATCGGTTGAGTGGATTAGAATCTATTTCCTGGAATTCTTTTTGTTGTAGTAACTCTAACATTTTTTCTTTGTATGTAGCTGTATCTAAGATTACTATTTTGTTCCCTTTATCAGCCCTTGAGAAGATTACATCCTTTTTCCTTAAAGATTTAATTATCTGTTACAATGGGTCTCATGGGTATGTTGGGTTTGTGTAATCTGTAATGTCCTGTAACATCAGGTAAACTTTACCATTAATATCATAGATAATATTATTTATTTTGATGTTTGTCAGAGTGCTTCAGTTAGAAGAGAGCAACAAGAATCTTGAGTCAGTTCGTTTTGATCTGAGCACAAGGAATGCAGCATTGCAAGAGAAGGTGGTCCGACTTCAGGAGAACAAGGGGAAAGCGGAGGAGGAGGACAAGTTGAAAATTCAAGAACTCACCAACCAACTGGACGAGGCAAACAAGCAACTGATAAAATTGAAAGCTCAACACAAGAACAAAGTGAAAAACTTGAACAAGCAAATTGACAGCCTCAAGAAGGTAACAAGTGTTTTAATTTACTGGCAGAGAAGTAGAACTAAAAACTGACTTTCTCTGTTTAGAATAATTTTTTCCCCAAAATATTCACATTAAAAATCAGGGGATACAATATACATTTACTGAATAGTGATAAAAAATGAACTTCAAACTTTGGTGTGAGGGAATGAGATGCATACAGAATTTTTGAAAGTTATTATCTAGGTCATGGCATATGTGTAAGTTTTTGTTTGTTTCACTTCGTATCATTAAGATAAGTGGTACACCAACAGCTTAGACATAAATTGAAGATTATAAATATTTCTGTTGGTACACATTTTATGTGCTAGATTTCCCTTTCTAGATTTGGTTTGGTGGTCAGTAGTTCCACAGAAAGAGAGAAATAACATAGTGTACCCCTTGCATTACCTAGTTTGTCTACTTTGTACATTTCAGATAACTGTGAGTTAAGTATTATGTTTGCACATTTCTTATATTAGTGGTCTTCTAATACATTGTTAAAGAAAAAAATCACATAAAAATCATCCTAATCATTTTCGTTTCCTGATTTATAATGACTTGAACAGTTTGAAGTAAGATAAAAAGGAAACAATCCAACTCTATTGCATACACTATCTGGCAGGTGTTTTGGTAAGAGAATTCTAATAGACATTACCACTTCAGTCCGTGCGTCCAAGACCAGGGCCAATTGAAAACCACGCTAATTCTTGGATCCATTGTGCATCATTGCAACATTATAATTTTAAATTGTTCCAATTTATCTAAAAGACAGTTCTATGACGTCTTGATTGGTTATTCTAGAAATAATTATAAAACTTGCATGGAAAATATAAACGAGCATTTTTGGCATGTCAAAAATTGACTGTAGTCCCACTGACAGTATAATTTCTAAAACATTCATCAGTTGTTTTAAAGAAGCTCCTATAAAAATAATGTCTAATATAAATAACTCTGAAGCAAATGTTGAACTTTGTAGGATCAATGCCACTCAGAATATTTATATTTTTTATTTTGCTGAAGAAGTGATATAGAATTACGTAACAAATGAAGCTAGCTACAGTGAAACAACAAATTAAGTGATACAGTATATCATAAAAGCAAACTGAGAAATAAATTATTTTTTAGTCTGAATATATAAATATATATATTGCGACTTTGTGGGTTCATGAAATTAAAAGTCCAACTGCACAAACTCAAAATGTTCTTTATTTCCACCGAATTACAGTTGGAACACTTTCCGATTACATAGAATTACATAGCGCACACAATTACAGCTTGGTTAACATGAGGTGGCAGCTAGCTGCGCAGTAGAAGAGGGGCAACCAGGAGAGTGGGGGTAGGACTGGCAGCCACATGCGTGCAAGAGAGGAGAAATCGCATGCATCTTACCTTGAGGCTGGTTTCAGACAACAGAAGTAACACTAGGAGATTGTTCAGCTGCAGACTGAGGAGTTTTTTCTTCCAGAAAATTCCCCCCTTCATCTTCACTAGAAAACTCGGATGACTCGCTGCTTTCATCGCTGTCATCTCCTAGATGAATGATGATTTCCTGTCCTCCATCCAGCAAACCTTCATTGTGCATGAATTCATGTTCAATCTGAATGACATGTTGACATCTTTTCTGCCAATCTTCCGCAGAAATGTCAGCAAACTTCTCGTCGGCTAACTTAATGATGTCATCCATTTTGAATGTGACATTTCTTTCTGCAATACAGTTCTTTACAGTAGCCCAAATGAGTTCGATTGGATTTAACTCGGGATGATAAGGTGGAAGCCATAAAACTGTGTGGTTATGTGCCTGAAGAAAACTGTCTATTTTGTACTTGGGGATTTTGGGTTTGAGGGGGTTGATCATGTTGTAAATGTCGGGTTTGTACAGGGAGAAGAAATCAATGTTTGTAAAATGTTCCATGGAGAGGTTTTGTTTCAGCCACGAAATCATTGTATCTCTTCTGGAACTTGCATTGGGTGCCTTATTAAGGATCACATTGTGGTAAGGTGCATTGTCAATTACCAATATGGAATTTTGGGGAAGATTAGGGATCAGTCTTTATTTTATTCACTTCTCACAATTCGTATAGTTCATGTCATCGTGGTAGTCACCGGTTTTCTGCTGGGACTTGAACCGAATATACGCGTTAGGGATAAACCCTTGCTCGCCTCCAGCATGCACGATGATAAGATGCTGACCTTTGGATACCGGTGCTAAGAGGCCGTGGAAACTAGTGTGGATATGCTCCCTTCAAAGTTTATCGATCTTTTAATTTAGCATGCACCTTCCTCAGTGTCGATCTTTGTTTGTGAATTATATAGAATTCTTTCACAGTTCGGCGCACTACTGCCTCATTAAAAGTATCCAAACTGGCATGAAAAGACCTCTTTGGTCTCTTTTTGTGTGGTGTGGAGAATGAAGTCGAAGTACCATGGTCAATATCTTTCGTTTCTTTAATAATTCTCCTTACACTTCTTTCAGAAACACCTGTTGCCTCAGCCACACTCTTCCCAATGTTTTTTCATGTAGTTATAAACATTACTAACAACTTCCCTGGTACACACACACGCACGCACGCACACACACACACACACATACACACACACACAAGTATGCTGAAAATAACTAAGAACAACGAGAACTACTATTTACTGTACATATATTAAAATACACTGTCATATACATATAAAACTATAAATCACACAGACCCGAGCCTTAAAAAATTCATAAGATGCACGTGCAACCTCAACGACTTCACAAGTGTAACTGACTCCCACTCTTAGTGCCAGTAGGTGGCGGAGAGGGTGAGTCACTGCGCATATTTTCTCAGCTGCCACGTCTGAATAAACATACTGTACAATTCACCAGTTCGTCTGTCACAGGTCCACTCCACACTCACAATTACATACAACTCCTCTGATACACGTACACAGTCTTCCAGTCCGTTCACTAGCACGGCGCTCCTCATGGCTGCTTGCCAAGAACAGAACTGACTCGTCCACTGCAGTCCTTATTGAGGAAGAATGCTGTTTCGGGAAGCCTTGCGGCTCGGAAAATCATCCCAAATGTTCCAGACATCAAGGGAAGGGGAAAGAGGTGGCCAGCGACCAGTGACACTTTCCTCAACATCCCCTTGTGAATGCCACAAGATAAATGGGTAGGCGTGGCCTGAATGCCTCCTGTCGCCCACCCAGCTGCCAGCTGGCCGTGCCTTCCGATAATTAGGTGACAATATATATATTCTGACCAAAAGATAATTTTTTTTTTTTTTTCCCAGAATTTAAAACCAGCAAAGCTATTCTGATTTTTAAAAAGGGGGATAAGCAAAATATTGAAAATTACAGGCTTGTTGCTGTAGGTAATACTTTTGCAAAAATATTTATTATTGTATACTAGATTTTTAAGTTTTCCTAATCAGTTTTTACATCCATGTTAACATGGTTTACCTCAAATAAATATTTCTGCCAAATATTCACTATATAAGGAAATCAAGTGTGCTCTTTATTCTAGACAGAATTTGATTGGAATATTTTAAGATTTAAGTTGAACATTCGATTGTATAAATTATGATTTGCTATTGTAAAAACTACAAGCATTTGGAATACAGTCATACTACAATGGTTTAGATTCTACTTAACCCTAGAGTAGGTGCACTAACTTTCTTAACAGCAGCAGGCGCGCAGGGTACTCTGTACCCACATTCATTTCTCAATATTTTAATCATATTGATACACTTTAACATGTTCAATTTTGCAACCAATGTTGCGAATTGTTTCCATGCACACTGCATGTGAAGGCAATCTGAACAAAATCGTTACACTGTTGTATAAACAGAATGCACGGATAATAGTTTACTGACATAAAAGCATGCAGACAGATATAAAAGAACTTGGTAATGGTCCCTGGTGGTAAGTATCAGCATATGTCACATTTTAAATTGACAATGGCATGAAAAGGCAAGGGTTTATCTTTAGGAATACTTGCTGAACCTTTCGGCCAAGGAAAACATTTTACTATGTTCCTCTTCTTTATTTTACCATCCTTCAAAAAAATCAACTTTTTCCCAATTGCAATAGCATCTTTCCCAGAAAAACATTTTTCAGGACTAAGGGACATAGACTCCTCTACATCAGAATCAGTTCCTATGAGCAAGAACTGTGATGCAATGAAGCACAATTGTCAACATCAGCTGAGGATGTTAGGAAGGTTCTAACGAAACACATTCTAGGTAAACACTAGCAATAAATAGAGCATTGTGTACTAGTTTGATTCAAAATAATACTAATCAGAATCAGTGTTGTGGACACTTTATTCAGTTACTACTACTTTGCTTGATTTGCTGCTGTCTGTTAGGTGGTCTTCTGGCAGTTCTTTGAATATCTTCAACATTTCCTCTGGAGTTATTTTAAAAGCATTGTTGCTACAGTATAATAGTTATTAATATTATTGCACGTATACACACTCACACGTTTGTAATTATGACAGCAAATCAGTAAAATGAGATTACTCTAGTGGACAGGCACGCGGGGAACTTTATACTCCAGCTCAACAATGCTGAACAAACACAACTATAAACAATCCTTCACCCTTGCAAAATAGGATGTGACTGTATCAACACATGTTCAAAAGAACAATAAATGAATAGCAATCATAAAGACTGATGGAATCATTAGCATTCTTGCTGCATGCAAAAATGTAAGTTTGGGGTACTTTATACCTCAGCGTGCCCACTCTTGGGTTAAGTGGACATAAGAAGTAAGTTGATGTTTCTCATGTATCCAGAGCTAGAAGTTTATACAAATCTGCAACAGTGTTGAATCAGAGTGCCTCATACTTCTGTCCTAGGACTGTTATTTCTTTACATGGAAATGATTTATCTTTGAGCCTAAAACAGTTTTCTGTTTCAATTATATGATGCTACTTCTGTTATGATTTCTGGAGTCAATCCTCAGACATTGGAACTAAATTTTAACAATTCTGTGGAATATATGAGAGAATGGTTCCATGCTAACAAGTGTTATCTCAATGTTAATAAAACAAGTGTCTTAAACTTTTCCAGTACAAAATAGGAAAAAAAAATATAAACTTAAACTTAAAAATAAAGTAGGCACAGTATAGGGCAGGCTTTTCCAGTTCAAACACTTAGCACTTCACAAGCAGCCAAAAATATAAAATGTGTACATAGTATCCAATAACCAATTTTAGTTTCATGAATGTGTATTTTAAATATGTTTTCGAACTACATAATTGGAATGATGAATTCAGAATGATATTTTCAGTAACAACAGATGTAGGTTCAACTACATTATGACTGTATACTCTTGCACCGACAAAGCTTGTCTGTTTTGCATGTTCACCTGCTTTGCTACTGAGAAAAGGGAGCTGCCAAATCAGAACAATCAAGTGGTTGCTTTTCATACTTCCATACTAGAAGTAGCCTGGGAGATAGAGTACTTCGAAGTACTATAGGAAGTTAAAGAAAGGATGAATGTGGAAAAAATATATTAAATGGGAAGAGATGTTTTTATATGGGGCAGAGCAGGCACAAGGTGCCTAAGTGGACTAAAAGTGACAAAAGAAATCTATAATTTGAAAATAACAATTAAATCTTAATTGTACAGCAAATTGTGCAGAAACTAAAATATGAAGAGAGAAAGTATGGAACAAGAAGCAGCATAATTTCCAAACAGAAATTTTGATATTAAAAAGATTTGGAAGTAGTAGAAAATTTTTTTTTCGAACAGTTTGGCAACTATGTAGGGAAGTAAGAGAAAATTGGTGGAGGAATGTGATTAAGGCAAAGGAAGAACTTAATGATTGAGAAAATGAAGAAAGCAAAGAAACAGGTATGGAGAAATGATCTTGTATATGAAATACATAAATTAAATTTAAAGGGAGTCGATTAATGACACTAAACAACACTTTTAAATGTTTCCGGAACATGTTTCAGACTTTGACTCCATCCTCAACCGGCCATCGACTGGTTCTCATTGGTGTAGTTGACGATATTTTGTCATAGGTCTCCTGTGGTGGCGGTTCAAGGAACTTGCTGAACAAATCTTTCTGGGAGATGTCGAAATTGAATACTTTGTTCCTATTTTTTGAAATGAAGATTTGTTCCCATGTGGATAGTTCTTGTTTTCCTGATGTTTTCCAGCATACCAGTTAATCAACTCCCACCGTTGATAGAAAAATGGCTCAAATCACTTGGAATGTCATCACCTGAAATTTCGGATTACATCGAACTAACCAAATTATGCATAGAACAAAATTTCTTCCAGTTTCAAACAAAATATTTCCTCCAAACTTCAGGTTTAGCAATGGGCAACCCCCTATCACCCTTCCTGGCCGATCTGTACATGAGTGCATTAGAAATAAGGATCACCAAAGGTTTCCCTTGGATGTTCAAACTCTGGCAATGATATATAGATGACATCTTTGCAATAGTACCAAAAAAACACATCAGTGATGCACTAAAACTTTTAAATATCCAAGAAAAAAGCACCAAGTTCACTGAAAAAATAGAAAAAGACGAGTATTTTCCATTTTTGGATCTAAAAATAATGAGAAATAAAAACAGACTAAACTTTGGCATTTACAGAAAACCAACACAGACAGACAACTACATAAAAGCTAATTAATGGCTACAACCCAAGATCCCACAAACAGGCAATCTTCAATAGTTTAGCACACAGACTGGTCAACATCCCTCTCACAGCCGAAGAATACAAAACAGAATACAACAAAATTATTGAAATAGCACAAAAAATGACTTTCCCAAATCATTAGTAGACAAAAAAGTGAACTTAGCAAAAAAGAAGCTAATAAAGGAAACCACAACCCTCTCAGCTACAGAAACTAATATGATTTTCAAAAAATTCACTTACCATACATGGGCCTTTGATAAATTCAAAAAAGTCTTCAAAAAAGTCTTCAAAAAACAAAACATTCAACTAGCACCAGTCAACCATTTCTCCTTTAAAAACCTAATTTGCTCAAACATCAAGGATGCCATTCCATCTAACAAAAAATCTGGTATATATCCAATTGAATGCAGTGACTAGTCAAGTTTATATTGGAAAAACCAAAAGAAATTTAGAAACAAGAGCAAAGGAACACTAGGAACATAAAATATAAACAATTAGAAAAATCAGCAGTTGCCACGCATTTTTGGAAAAAAAAAAAAAAAACACCACGTAAATCCAGAACCAAAACTACGAAAACATACGTCAGGAAAACAATAACTATCCACATGGGAACAAATCTTCATTTCAAAAAATAGGAACAAAGTATTCAATTTCGACATCCCCCAGAAAGATTTTTCAGCAAGTTCCTTGAACCACCACCAGAGGAGACCTATGACAAAATATCGTCAACTACACCAATGAGAACCAGTCGATGGCCAGTTGAGGATGGAGGCAAATTCTCTGAAACATGTTCCGGAAATATT
Source organism: Mantis religiosa (assembly GCA_030765055.1). Taxonomy (NCBI): domain Eukaryota; kingdom Metazoa; phylum Arthropoda; class Insecta; order Mantodea; family Mantidae; genus Mantis; species Mantis religiosa. The sequence goes on from JAUKNK010000206.1 coordinate 22,393, forward strand.
TAAAAGTAAGTGTTGTTTAGTGTCATTAATCGACTCCCTTTAAATTTAATTTATCATAACAACACTGTTTTCAACACTTCCAAGAAAGGAATTGTAATGAAATACATATCTTGTTTGTGTCCACTTTTAGTAAAATGTATAATTAGAGTCAAGCATGTTTTACTCGTCCTGCGCCGTGGCATAGTGGGCTAAGGCATCATGCTGTGCTTCCTTGCCATGGAATGCCGCCCGGGTTCGATCGCACCCCTGAGGTGCCCATTTTAAGTCCCAGGTGTAGGACCGGTGCCCACTCAGCATCAAGAGGAAATTGAGGAGCTTACAATAGGTAAGCGCCCTGGTCAAGAAAGCCAACTTTCAGGCTGGGGGTGTCAAGATGTTGACCTTATCTCCTCCCTGTATCAGTAGGATGATCGACCACATCTACCTTGCATATATGGGCATGAGGCTGGCAGTCGGGTTGGCAGGCCTTGGCACTCTATGGGCTGTTGCACCATGGGATTATGATGTTCTACTCAGCACTACAGTGTCAGTTGTATGGGATCCAAAAATAACTAGCACTCCAAGCACAGTGAAATTTATCATAAAACTGTTGTGTAAGTGTGTCAAATAAATAAGTAAATGATTCGTTTATACTGACAATCCCAAGACTCATCAGTACTAGAATATTCACTCATCATGTCAGTGTATAATATCAAATATAAGTGAAGTTTGGTCACTAATTATTATAATTTACTTAATTATATTTGCTTCACTGTAAATAGCTTTAGTTTTTTAGTTTTATGTCAGTATGTGTTCAGACTCAGTGAATGTTGTGATGACCAGTAAATGTGATTAATGCAGAATTGTTTAAATTCCAGGTATCTGATGCAAATGAAGAAATAGTAAGGCTGCAGAATCGAATCGCAGAACTGGAAGAGGACAAAGGTAACCTACAGTTACATCTGGTAGACTTTGATGACTTGAAAGGTAAAAACAAGAAATTTGAAATTCTTCCTCTCCCATTTTGCACCACTCGCATTAATGTTGTGGTGCCATGTGGCGATACAGAATACCATTTGCCTCTTGCAATACCATAACATTCAGATGTGTGATTAACCAACATTAGTTTTTCTCATTCATCTTTAAGTAGTTCTGCCGATATATATGATCAGGATACTCAAGTTCTGGAGAGATCATTTTTCATACTCCAACATTATCATGTACAGTTCATATAATGTCTTTACTTCATTAATAAAACTATAACCATAATTTTTCTGGTAATTTAAAATTTTTGTTAAAATTTATTGATATTACCTATAATAGACTTCCATGAAGCAAAAAAGTCACATTAATATTGTTGATTCTGTGTATGTTTCCTTTTCACTTAAGGGCAAAGCCAACTGCCTTAAAACTAGTGTACAGCAAGTCGTTAGATCCCACTTAGAAAAATATGCTATAAAGCCTTTTCATTCATTTTCCCTAAGAGGCAAAATACTAGAATATTCTACTTATTCAGTCACACAACAAAAGTTTATAAGTGTAATGATAAAAGCTGAATTGGGCTTGGTCACGGCTGAGCAGGTGATCACATGACATTAGCTCCTTCCCACCCCCAGATGCTAGAAACCTGGCCACACTCATAAATCTGCATCCTTATTCCCTTTGGCCTCTCTTTTACTGGCTCACTTTCACTGGACAGCTCCACAAGTGGCTAGACTAAGTGAAGCAGCACCCAGCATGGACACCTTTTATTTAGGTGCACATCCCAGCCCCAGAGGCACCTACTGCCATAATTACTAAATCAGACAGCTAAAGCTTGTGTACATTGTATCTACTACATTGCATGGATAAATCAGTAAAACAGATGGGTACTGTAGCGATTTATCTTCCACTCAGGAATACCCAGGTAACCTGGATTAGTTCTTGGCTCTTGGATAGTTAATTGCTCTTTGTCACAAGCCGGTGTAGGACAAGCTGGGAAAGGCAGAATCAGACTGAAAAAATTAATACCATTGCCAGAATTTGAACCACAGATCTGCTTTCATTGCATTAGTTCTAACCAATTGAACTACCATTGCAACATCCCAGCATGGCATTCTGATCACATGATTATAGCTTAGACATTTTTATAAATTTATATATATAGTAATTTAGCTGACTGAAATGAGGTCATGGGAAAAGATCACCTCAAAACCTAATGTTTGACATCTCTGCACTGGGTTGAATTTGCAAGGAGTGTTTTTGTAATTGGTACATAGTCAATTTCACCATCAGTCAAATATGGAACTAGCTGAGGTGTTATTAACGGCTGTAGGCCCATAGGCTAGAGTAAAAGTGCCAATGGCATAGGCAGGAGAAGTACCTGGAGTTTTCTTTTGTACCACATGTCCCATTCCTGAGAGCTGCATAGCTCTTAGGCAGTTGTTCTGCCCTTAAGTTATGTAGAATCTAATATTTTCCAGATCTTTACTGTATCTCTTCATGCCTGACTATGAATCTAAACTAGTGATAGTGTTTACACAAGTAGGACTTGCATGCATGCCATGTGAATGTTTATTAAATCAATGCTTGTAGTTAACAAAACACTTCGAAATTTTGCCTAGTGAAATGGAAATATGTATAAAAATTTAGACGACTCTAAATATTCTAATAAAATATTTAAAAATATGAAAGATATTATATAAAATATAATTATTTGTCACAAACTTCACTTCTCTTTTAAGAAAATTGATGAAATTTCCACAGAATTCAAGATTTTTAAGAAAATTGATGAAAGTTCCACAGAATTCAAGAGATTTCATAAAAATCTTTTGCAGTCAGTCTATATTTCCTTCATTGTCATCATTACTGCCAATAGATGTTGCATTATTTTTGTATTTATTACCAAACTCTAAAAATGAAACAAACTTAAAAACAAATCTATTGGCAGTGTTTCAAAGTTCATGACACAATTTCTATTTTTTAAAATAAATATTTTCTCTCAAACCATTAAATTGATCGTACCATTAATTGCTTTAATAATTTAACTTCTGGATTTATTTCATAGTTAAATGACCAAAAATGATCTGCCACGGCTGAGCTATCAATCTGTTTATACCCAATATTTTGAAAATGTTTTTTCGTTCTGGTTTCTAAATTAAATTTACTGCTTCCAATTAAATTAAAGAATTAAATTGATAAATACCAGATTTTTTGTTATTGGAAATGTCTGTTTTAGAGAACTGTAGCAATATTTTTTTTTATATTATATTCATTTTGAGGAACCAAATTTATACCAAATTCTTAAAAAAAAATTTAAATTTTTTAAAAATATTTAAAACCCAAGGATAAGTAAATTTTTTAAAATTACAATCATCTTTTATATTTTTAAGGGTAGAAACATTTACATTTTTTTATATTTAAATTTTTCAGTCTTTTAGAGCCCTAATTTATAGTGTATTAAAATGTTCCAAACCAGTTCTTTAAACTAGAGGCAGTGGTTATTTTGCAATAAAAATATATAGCTTTAATCAGTAGCATGGTAAGGTTTATAGTGGTAATGCTAGACTGTGTTATTGTTAATTAATAACTGAAATGACATAATAAAAATTGTCAAAAGTTAAATTTTTTTATCTCCCAGTTCACAGTTTTGATAAAAATACAAGCATATGATTTCCTTCTGTTTATCTTAACTCCTTGTTATATGTCCTAGTGTTAAGAATACTTTTCACGTGTGACCTTGTAATTCCAAATAATTCACCCATTGCAATATTTGTATATTAATTCATATACATAGAATCTTTGGTTTATGTTCTTCACCTTTAGAATAAAGTATTAACAACTTATGATTTAAGATTTAAATCATTAAATGAGCACAGTAATCAAGCACTCAATCACATTGAAAATATAGACATAAATTCTTTCACCAATATGGATGTCATATAATGTCCATTTTAAAATGCAGGAGAAGTGATGTGGACGTCTATAGACATGCTGTGCATACATGTATTTAATATTTATGTATCCTAATTGTTTTAATCCATCCCTTTCATAATAAATTTAAATCAATTATATAAGAGGTAAAAGCTTACCTTTAAAGGTTTTTATGAATGATACACTTCAAAACATTAATAAACATACAAGGACAACATCTTCACATTTACAACAAACCATACTGGTTTCCTTTCGAAATGGATGCAACTTCTATGCTGTGGGAAATAATATGGAAATATAAAGACTGTAATAAATGTTGAAACCCACCAGTCTATGGTTTGATAAAGTTCATAGTTCCATCACCAGAAAAGACTGCAGGGAACAACAGATGACAGTCAGACCTTCAAGGTTGAATATGGAAGCAATAACTCTTGAAACTAGTCCCTTAAAAAACTCAAAATGTAAGTGATGTAGTGTGAAAAACGGACTACAAATAGTTTTATCAATTAATTTGGATGTCACTGTTATTAAATTCCTCCAAGTGTAAGTTTAAAGATGTTGAGGTGGGTTGACTGTCCTGTGACAATAGCCACTTAGTTTCACAAGCAAAAGTTGACGAGATTGATTCAGGACAATGATAGTACCACTCAGAGAGAAATTTCAAGAATAACAGTGTCTCACAAGAATTTATGGTTTGCATTATTGCTTTAATTGACTGTTGGAAGATCGGGACACAATGGATATGCAGGATATTGATGCTTGAAACTGAAGTGCACAGACTTGAAATTTGCCAGGAACTCCTTTCTCATTATAAGAATGAAGATAATTGTGACAGGAGATAAAATGTTGATTGACCTGAAGATGAAACATCAGTTTATGGAATATTGACACAAAGACTCGCCTCAGAAAAAGAAATTTAAGACACAGTCCTCAACAGGAAAACTCATGGCGACAGTGTTCTGGGATGCAATTGGTGTTATCCATATTTATTTCCTTGAACGTAGAGCAACAATAAATTTAGAGTGTTACATTTCAACGTTGTGAACTTTGAAATGACAGCTAAAAGTGTCCAAAAGAAAACGGGAAATTACCACACTTCATATGACACCACAACAGAGCTTCAGAGACTGGATCTCACCATCTTATGGCAGCCTCCATACAGTTCAGATTTAGTGCCATATGACATCCATGTTTTTGATTATGAAAAAGGATAATCAGGGATCTCATTATGCTTCTGATGAAGATGTTGAGAGAACTGTGAGACACTGGTTGCAGAAACAGAAGTATTGACTTCTTCCATAAAAGCTTCAAAAAATTTGTTCATCGTTGGCAGAAATATATCCAATTGTTTAGTGATTATGTGTAAAATGAGTAGAGATAGTCACATTCTAAGGATTATTTCTGTGTTTGATGTATTAAAATATTCCCATCCAAACCTAAGTAACAAAGGTAGAGGCACTACTTTTCATTCAAACCTTGTATTTATACATGTAATTTGCATTTTTCTACTTAACAGTAATTTAATGTTTGTTTTCCACCAGTGACCTCTACACTTACACTTAAATTGCAGGTAATCCTAAAGGATAAACTGGTAATATAACAGATAAATCTCTAATGACATTTACCCAAATTCAAAATTACTAAAAGAAGTGATAAACCAAAATAAATTGACAACATGGGAGGACATATTCATATGGAAAAATATGGACCAAGGAAATCCCACCAGTGGATAATTTGACAAAGAAGTTCATAGATCCACCACTAAAGAAAAGAGAACAGACGACAACAACAGACAATAGTTGGACCTTCAAGGTTGATAATGGACTCAGCAGCTTCCGAAACTAGTCGCTCAATAATATAAAAATATAAGTGACAAAGTGTTAAAAACCTACTACAAATATCGAGATGTAACTACAAATAGTTTGTAAGACTTGAAGCTTTCACGGCGAGCATTACTAATCAAGGCTTCGCAGATGATCAGCTGTGTCAAATTAATAAACGTCGAGCTTTCAGCCATTGCAAACTCCATGGCCTTCTTCAGGATCTGAAGAATGGCTGAAAGCTCGACATTTATTAATTTGACACGGCTGATCACCCGCGAAGCCTTGATTACAAATAGTTTTTCAGATAAATCTCTCCTTACAAAAAATCCCTTGTGGTTTTACACTGGGAAAAGCTCACAATTTATCAACCAAAAGTATGCATAGATAACACATTAAAGCCCCTTAAATTTCCAATTTACTTTTCATCTGAAAATTACAATAAAATTTGGCCTGAAAGTTACAACAGAAGTTTGATTCCTTGCTGTGTTCAGTAACAGAATATTAAAAGTGGTATGGAGATAAACAGAGAAACTTAAATGTCAGAATGGCCAAACTACAAGTTGTTTACCATAGAAAATATGGCTACTATTATAAAGGAACTTGCTCACTATTATTGCAGTGATTAGGCACAATTGAAGAGCCCAGAACAAATAATTTTGGAAGGAAGTTATACCAGCCAGCTAACCTTGACATGGGGCTAAAGCGGCATCAGCCAAATCTCAAGTTATTTGCTCTATAAAACATGTCTATATGTTATAAAATAACTTGTTCCTTATGGCAGTAACCAAGCACAGGTGAACAGCTTGAAACAAAGTAGTTTTGGAAGGCAGTTAAATCAGCCAGCTAATGTTTGCATGAGTGCCAACTGCCAAACCACAAGTAATTTGCGCAAAAAAATATGGCTACAAAGGTATAAAGGAACTTACTTCTTTTTGTTGGAATGACCAAGTACTGTTAAAGAGCTTGGAACAAAGTAATTTTGGAAGGCAGTTAAACTAGCCAGTTAATATGGCACAAAACTAAGGACCCACCAGCCAAAACAAAAGAGTATTAGTCAGCGCTCCTTGCACACAGTTCTCTCAGCTGATATATGTGCAAAAACAAACCTCATGCAAACCAATAAGAAAAATGAATACAGCATTTAAGAATGGTTTGTCCTTGTATATTGAATCCAAGCTCAGGCTATAGGCCTGATTGACTGAAATAATGCATCATTCTAAAAAAATTATGATAGTGCAGGTACACTAGATACATGTAAGTATTTGTAATGTGTTTCTAAAGTGTCTTATAAATTCACAGATAACAGTAATGCAGTAGTGCATTTATCTGTTCTTTTATTTTTTAAGCTAATTCTAAGCACAGGTTCTTTTATCAGTTTAACAAAGTAGACCACCTCTAGTTCTGATATACAGTACAATCATAACAAATGGTGCTCTTGAAGAATGTAGTTATCTGTTTTTGTGGAAGCAATTCCAGAATAATGGTATGTGAGTAGTAAAATGTATACAATTAAGGTGCACAGTTACAGAAATGTTCACTTCCCATTTATGGTTCATTTCACTGTATTTAATGATTTCAAACCTTAGTGTTAATGTGTTTCTAAGTCCTCCCTCCAAAAAGAATACATGGAGTCTCCACTCACACTTAAATTACTTGTAATATACTAATGATGGAAATTAAATAATAAGAGTTTAATGATGAAGCCTGGGACTCAAGTACTTACAATAGTAAGTTGCCACAAACAGTGTATCTGGAATACAAGAGCCCCTTGTTGTTCACCAGGAAAACATACGAGTCAGTTGGAGAATTTAATGTCATGACGGCACATTGTCTATGGTAACTCAATGAGTAAGAGCGACTGGATGGAAACCAGGAGTTCCGTGGTTCAAATCCCGGTCATGGCATTGAATTTTTCAGTTTGAGTCTATCTATCCAAATACTAATCTATAATGATATAAGTGTTCAACTTACATAGTACTTTACTATATTGTGTATGTGAATCGGAATAATTTAAATCTTAAGCAATATTCTCAGTTTCTGTTTTAATAGTTACTGCTTGCAATTTTGAATGAGTTTTTCATTATTTTTGTTCCAAAATAACCTTTCAATTAAACGTTTCCTTCTGTGGTGTGATTGTTGTAACTAAATGAAATTCTGGATGTGATTTCATGAAATAATAACACATAAGACAATCACAAAAACTATTTTGATACATTCTTATGCAAGAGGCATTGGGTCCTGTTTTCAGCCACATGTATTTTGTTTATTTTTATATAATAAATTTGTGTGGGAGAGGGCATTTTTGGGCCTTAATGTCTAACACATTTGGCTTG
>JAUKNK010000207.1:630000-760000 GCA_030765055.1 Mantis religiosa
GCGTGCTCCAGATCTCTCCCCTCAGCCTGGTCCATTATCTGCCTCCAGCTTCCACACAAGTAGCACGCTGTATTCCAAAACAGAGTTCATTCACCTCTCCACTTCCGTACTACCCAGTACAAAAACTATTCCTCTCCAATTTAGTAGTACCGCACTTTCAAGAGGCTCTGATTTCAATCCCTGCAATCTCACTTGGAGTGATTTAGCCCCATTCTTATACCACGACGTCACAGTTCACCATTTCTGGTTCCCATCAGTCCCCTGTCATCCATCTATTAAGACTTCTGGATAAAAACAAAGAAGTTTTGTATTACATTATAATTTATAAAAGCTATACTACAATGTGCGTAATAGACATTTCTTATTTCTACAAATAAGAAAGCCAAAATGATTTAGGTCTGACTCTACGTATTTGTCTATAACCTCTCGACTATCAGTAACTTAGACTCAATTATGAGAGGATTCAGTAGAACAAGGCTTAAGAGACGCGTTCCGTGACAACGTTGTAAGCCGGCCGTGGAAACAGCTTCAGAACGCGCTCTTCTTTTTTATTGAAGTTTCGGTATGACATTTTTGGGTGAAATACAATTCTATAGCCAGTGAGGACAAAGCAGTCGAGTGGTTTACTGGCCAAGTCTCTTTGGAAGGTCGTACCGCAGGAACAACCAAATAACTTTTATGATAATGTTTGAGGTGCCCCAATTCTCTGACCTGACATTTTCTTGACCGATTCATTTTGTCCTTTACATTCTGACCGAAAACGGGAAAGTCCGCTGTCACTCTAAAACTGCCAAACCTAATGTTTAGTTTTATTCATAGTAGGCGATGAGTGAGTGAGTAAGCAACTGCTTGTGTTTCCAAAGAAAGTAGCAAAGGATTTCATTTTATATTTCTGATATTCATAACTGTTTTCAAAGTGTTGTGGTAAGGTATTACATAGTCACAGCTGGTGTTATATACTGGGTATGTTATGTGTAAATTATGGAACAATACCTGTAACTCCGCTGTTGCAGTTCTATGAAGTGATATTTTTTAGAAAAGCTGTAAGACATCAACATGTTTTCATATTACTACAATTGTGAATAGAGTGTAACTTTTTAATGGCTTTTTTTTTGTCCTCATATCTCGCATTTATCAGATAGATGCTTTTTTGAATTGTAATTTAAATTTGTCAGGACGTATTACAGCACATGAAATTTAAATCAAGAAAACACATTCATAACAAAATTAGTGTTGCTGTGTTGTAACACATGATGGATTTACTTCAAAAGTTGCTCAAAATGTCCATGCTCAAAATGTCCTCCATTTACTGTCAAACAATACCAAAGTCTAGTTAATGTTTCCAGTAACACTGTTGGTCTGATCAGTTACATTTCTTGTCCAATTCTTCGCTTTAACTCTTCAAGATCTCTTGGTAAACCCTCCACTTCAAATATCCTCACAAGAAAAAGTCTAAGGAGAACTTGTCGGACATTCAATACTTCCTCTTCTGTCAGTCCATCTTCCTGGTAATTCACGACCTGTCTTACATAATGTACTGACGAGTAGATAAATGTGGGTTTTCTTACACTCATAATAAAACATCAAGGGCTTCCGGACTTTGTCTTATTTGTAACACTTCCAGTTTCTTTGAATGTTTTCCAAAATTTAGCTTGCCGTAAAGTGAGTAATCCCTCGTTCTGGATGCACTAAATTAAACAATACACAAACCTCTTGTTGGGTCCTCCTTCTATCACCATATCCGATCATCATTAGTATTTCAATTCTGTAAGTTCTGCCGTGAGTACAAGACTTTACAAAGCACTGTTGTACTAATCAACTTAGCTTTTGTCTGTATTTGTTCAATCCAAAGCCACATATAGAAGTAGCCTACTGTATTGTTTAATTCAAAACCTACTCAGTTTGAAGTAATGATACGTTTTCCTTTGCCCAGTACACATGCAGTAAGGTCCTAATAAATTTAAGTTGCGGTTTTTAAAGGATATTTGTTTGTACGTTCTGAGACTTGAGGACTGGAGGAGTGGAGAAAATAATCATAGTAATGTGAGGGCATATTGATATGTTGATAACACTCCATGGAGTTGCAACACGGGTTAAAGGTATTGTTCCATTTTTCACTCACCCGGTATAAGTTATACTTTATGTAACAAGAGACGAGATGGGAATTTGGTGTAGTACATATTCTCCAACATGTGTCCACCTGTTAATTAACTCACTTCATTAAGATTGTCACTTGTCTCCAGCTGTTATTGTTAGTCGTATAACTTCCTAAAGTATTACAGATAGGAAGTATGTGATACGTTTTCCTGATCCATGGTTTTTTCTAGGGTTTCCGCCGGATGCGAGGCGCTACCCTCTGTCTCCTTTTACCTCATTCAACTCTCAAGGGCGCTATGCAAAGGAAAAGGAGACGTAATATTCACATGACATTCCATATCTAGTAATACACTGTGACTAAAACAAGACACAAGGCGAAGTTTACCACAAACCTCCTTAATTTGTGTCTGAAGTAGCCACCGCAAGGTTAACGTACCATGACTTACTCAGTTCAAGTCTCTTTAATGTGTATGTCTTTGTTGTACACATCATCTTGTGCTGCAATGGTTTACCTCTCACACGCAGTTACACGGAGCTTACAACGTGCGACACTCCTCTGTACTTCTCTGTCAACACTTACCGGGTCTCTCATCGGCTCTTATGTAGTCCTGTCGGGATAGGAGATCGTTCTAGAGGTCGAATGCTCCCGAATTACATTCTGGAACGGTCTCGAACGGTATCTGCGCAGCATTAATACGATCCGCTTCTGGCTTCGTGACGTCCCATGGAAGGCTTGTCTCTCTCGGCCGTCCAAGCCAGCTGACGACAGAGGAGGAGCAATTCTCTACTCCCGCTCAACTCCTTCACGGCAGACCCGCGATGGCGGAATATTCATTAAAACTTAATCTTCTATTTCTGGTTTATATATGTATACTTAAAAGCTACATTATGTTTCCGGGATCCGTCCCCTTCAGCTGCCGTGGTGCGAGCGCTGCGGACCCTTAGCACTCGTGGTACTTCTGACGTTACTAGAGGAACCTCGGACCGAATATTCGTGCCCCTCCCGAATGGGAGTTGTTCGGATTGGGTTGGACTCGAGTGGGCAGTGTGTTCCCGATACCCACAGGAGATCGGGTACATCTGGCCAGGCCTCGGCCGCCCGGAGGGGGTGGAGGGTTACCTGAAAGGTTCCGGGTACTAGCCTGTAGAGCTAGTAGAAGGTGTGCTAGACCACCAGGTGGCCCCACCGAGGTTATTTGGTAGTCTTCCCTGCGGGGTTGACGCGCGTAAGTAGCGTATGCACTTCCACCCTTCTTGACGTTGTTGTCGATGGGAGGTTTTGTCCCGGGTACTAGCCTGTAGAGCTAGTAGAAGGTGTGCTAGATCACCAGGCGGCCCCACCGAGGTTATTTGATAGTCTTCCCTGCGGGGTTGACGCGCGTAAGTGGCGTATGCACTTCCACCCTTCTTGACGTTGTTGTCGATGGGAGGTTTTGTCCCGGGTACTAGCCTGTAGAGCTAGTAGTAGGTGTGCTAGATCACCAGGCGGCCCCACCGAGGTTATTTGGTAGTCTTTCCTGCGGGGTTGACGCGCGTAAGTAGCGTATGCACTTCCACCCTTCTTGACGTTGTTGTCGATGGATGGGAGGTTTTATCCCGGGTACTAGCCTGTAGAGCTAGTAGTAGGTGTGCTAGATCACCAGGCGGCCCCACCGAGGTTATTTGGTAGTCTTTCCTGCGGGGTTGACGCGCGTAAGTAGCGTATGCACTTCCACCCTTCTTGACGTTGTCGATGGGAGGTTTTGTCCCGGGTACTAGCCTGTAGAGCTAGTAGTAGGTGTGCTAGATCACCAGGCGGCCCCACCCAGGTTATTTAGTAGTCTTTCCTGCGGGGTTGACGCGCATAAGTAGCGTATGCACTTCCACCCTTCTTGACGTTGTTGTCGATGGGAGGTTTTGTCCCGGGTACTAGCCTGTAGAGCTAGTAGAAGGTATGCTAGATCACCAGGCGGCCCCACCGAGGTTATTTGGTAGTCTTTCCTGCGGGGTTGACGCGCGCAAGTAGCGTATGCACTTCCACCCTTCTTGACGTTGTTGTCGATGGGAGGTTTTGTCCCGGGTACTAGCCTGTAGAGCTAGTAGAAGGTGTGCTAGATCACCAGGCGGCCCCACCGAGGTTATTTGGTAGTCTTTCCTGCGGGTTGACGCGCGTAAGTAGCGTATGCACTTCCACCCTTCTTGACGTTGTTGTCGATGGATGGGAGGTTTTGTCCCGGGTACTAGCCTGTAGAGCTAGTAGAAGGTGTGCTAGATCATCAGGCGGCCCCACCGAGGTTATTTGGTAGTCTTTCCTGCGGGTTGACGCGCGTAAGTAGCGTATGCACTTCCACCCTTCTTGACGTTGTTGTCGATGGATGGGAGGTTTTGTCCCGGGTACTAGCCTGTAGAGCTAGTAGAAGGTGTGCTAGATCATCAGGCGGCCCCACCGAGGTTATTTGGTAGTCTTTCCTGCGGGGTTGACACGCGTAAGAAGCGTATGCACTTCCACCCTTCTTGACGTTGTTGTCGATGGGAGGTTTTATCCCGGGTACTGGCCTGTAGAGCTAGTAGAAGGTGTGCTAGATCACCAGGCGGCCCCACCGAGGTTATTTGGTAGTCTTTCCTGCGGGTTGACGCGCATAAGTAGCGTATGCACTTCCACCCTTCTTGACGTTGTTGTCGATGGGAGGTTTTGTCCCGGGTACTAGCCTGTAGAGCTAGTAGAAGGTGTGCTAGATCATCAGGCGGCCCCACCGAGGTTATTTGATAGTCTTCCCTGCGGGGTTGACGCGCGTAAGTAGCGTATGCACTTCCACCCTTCTTGACGTTGTTGTCGATGGGAGGCTTTATCCCGGGTACTAGCCTGTAGAGCTAGTAGAAGGTGTGCTAGATCATCAGGCGGCCCCACCGAGGTTATTTGATAGTCTTCCCTGCGGGGTTGACGCGCGTAAGTAGCGTATGCACTTCCACCCTTCTTGACGTTGTTGTCGATGGGAGGCTTTATCCCGGGTACTAGCCTGTAGAGCTAGTAGAAGGTGTGCTAGATCATCAGGCGGCCCCACCGAGGTTATTTGATAGTCTTCCCTGCGGGGTTGACGCGCGTAAGTAGCGTATGCACTTCCACCCTTCTTGACGTTGTTGTCGATGGGAGGCTTTATCCCGGGTACTAGCCTGTAGAGCTAGTAGAAGGTGTGCTAGATCATCAGGCGGCCCCACCGAGGTTATTTGATAGTCTTCCCTGCGGGGTTGACGCGCGTAAGTAGCGTATGCACTTCCACCCTTCTTGACGTTGTTGTCGATGGGAGGCTTTATCCCGGGTACTAGCCTACAGAGCTGGTAGAAGGTGTGCTAGATCATCAGGCGGCCCCACCGAGGTTATTTGATAGTCTTCCCTGCGGGGTTGACGCGCGTAAGTAGCGTATGCACTTCCACCCTTCTTGACGTTGTTGTCGATGGGAGGCTTTATCCCGGGTACTAGCCTGTAGAGCTAGTAGAAGGTGTGCTAGATCACCAGGCGGCCCCACCGAGGTTATTTGGTAGTCTTTCCTGCGGGGTTGACGCGCGTAAGTAGCGTATGCACTTCCACCCTTCTTGACGTTGTTGTCGATGGGAGGCTTTATCCCGGGTACTAGCCTGTAGAGCTAGTAGTAGGTGTGCTAGATCACCAGGCGGCCCCACCGAGGTTATTTGGTAGTCTTTCCTGCGGGGTTGACGCGCGCAAGTAGCGTATGCACTTCCACCCTTCTTGACGTTGTTGTCGATGGGAGGTTTTGTCCCGGGTACTAGCCTGTAGAGCTAGTAGAAGGTGTGCTAGATCATCAGGCGGCCCCACCGAGGTTATTTGATAGTCTTCCCTGCGGGGTTGACGCGCGTAAGTAGCGTATGCACTTCCACCCTTCTTGACGTTGTTGTCGATGGGAGGCTTTATCCCGGGTACTAGCCTGTAGAGCTAGTAGAAGGTGTGCTAGATCATCAGGCGGCCCCACCGAGGTTATTTGATAGTCTTCCCTGCGGGGTTGACGCGCGTAAGTAGCGTATGCACTTCCACCCTTCTTGACGTTGTTGTCGATGGGAGGCTTTATCCCGGGTACTAGCCTACAGAGCTAGTAGAAGGTGTGCTAGATCACCAGGCGGCCCCACCGAGGTCATTTGGTAGTCTTTCCTGCGGGGTTGACGCGCGTAAGTAGCGTATGCACTTCCACCCTTCTTGACGTTGTTGTCGATGGGGGGGGGGGGCTTTTTTAGGAAACCAGGTATTGCCCTATGAAAAGAGCCCCGGAGTCGTCCATCGTCTCCCGGGTGATAGAGGCCGGAGTCTTCTGACTTTCGGATAGACCTCGCGTTGAAATGAAATGTATATAATTATGCAGTACACTTTAAAGTTTAAGCGTTAGTTGAACATTGCAACAAAAATGACATGAAGTTGTACCAAACTCTCTTTAATTCTCACTAGGAGCGTTAGCCCAAAACTAACTTAAACTCAATTTCACGTTATACAAATACACAGCGTAAGCAGTAACTCCATTGTTCCGTTACATCTCTGTTGCACGACCATTTGCGCTGCATGTAGCTTCTCGACGCACACAGAACGTTTCGCGAATATGGATGGAATACAACACATCTACTTAGCATACATAGCAGAGGCATTTAAAGTTTCAACATTTTCTTTTTTCGTATTTCCATTGAACCTACAAGAGAATGTGAGATAGATGTTTGTCTAGATTAACCGTTTTGTTGCCGTACGTCGATTAGATCGACGGTGTCCGCTTCCTGTTTAAATGCCAACCTCAAATATAAAAATGTAAGAAGTGCGTTTCTGTTAACTAACCATCAGCTGATAGGAAATATATATCCAGCGCAACAAGGCGTCTTAATTTTGTTATTGTAATTTGAAGTGAAATGTTACGTATTTCTTTTGAAATAACGCGAATGATATTTATCGCCTCGAAAGTTTACTTAACTACAAATAAAATAATTATAAACACATCTTAATACTTGTGTTATGTTACGTAAAAATAAGCAAAGTTTAACTCACCAGTATCGATGATTTTAGGACGGAGTGCTTCTATCATCTATCGACGCCTTTTCCCAAATTAGTTATATGGTTATTTGGGTTAATCTCGATGTATTCAAGTAAAGACTTTTGTACTATCAAATCTGTTTTATTTGACGTTATTTTATACAGAACAAAACATAAGCGGTAACAATATAAAAGAAAGAACATAGGGAAAAAGAAAAGTTCAGGACAGCCAACATAACTCCAATCTTCGGAGGCTTGCTAGCCACAGTTATAACATTATTCCGCGAATTTTCTTTTTATAAATATAAGCATAAACATAATTATAATTATCACGTATGGATTCAGAAATTAAAGTGTAAAACAATTAAAAAGATAATACTTCACAATAGTTAAGCATTTCTAGCCACTTTCCTCGCTGTCGTAGTATTTTACCGATATCTCACTCGTCCTAATATGAAATAACTTTGTCATCATCTCTCCCTGACACAAAAACATCTCGAGAATGACCTGCCATGTTCCGCTTTACAAGTTATCAGGATATGGCTCGTATATTGGCGAGGCTTGGAAATATCGTCTTTCAAATAACAAAATATCCCTTCTAATGACCAAGAAACATACCGATTTTTGCTCTTTTTACAGACTCACGAACATTATTCAATTAGATCGGCGTTTTAGGTTAGAAACGGTCTTAAGCGGCGTAGCGGTACGAGCGTTAAGATGAAGAACGTACTAGAATATGCATTTTAAGAGTATGTCGTTGAGGAATGGAGAGAGAAATGTGAAACAATATGTTTTGTTATTGTTTGTGTTTATGTCAGACTGAGGATGGGAAAGCTTTACAGTCAAAACACGATTATAGACAGAAATAGCGTCAAACGTAAACAAAGCGCCTGCCTGCTGTGACGTCATGTTGTAATTCACACAGCTATAGAGAAGGCCATGTGTTTAGCAGTCATTTACAGCGAGGAGCAAATTGTGACAAGAACATTAATGGACGATTAGCAGGTTACTAATGGAGTCGCTGGAAATCTTCCGCTGATTGCTGCCCAAGGTCGTGTGTGTGTGTGTGTGCGGATCATTCACACATGCGCAAAACTTTTTAATTTAGGATTTGGCGTTCCAAAGTCAAGTCTTGGCATGGAACAGCTCGTCATGGAAAAGTACTTTCTACAGAATAGCAAACATTCATGTGGGTATGTGAATAACAACCCAAGTCGAAACTTGCCTGTGTTTATGTTCACAATCTTCAAAGATTTTACAAAACTTCCTTTAACCCAAACTACCCTTTATGGAAAAGTATTTCCACAATTTTGCGAATAGGACAACGACCGCCTCTGAAAACTATCACTTATTCTCTGTTTTTTTGTAATCTTGCTCGGGATATAAATGCGAACGTAAATGTTACCGTCCGCGTTCTCCTCTCGGTGATTGGCTGTCGAGGTAAGCACGTGGAGTGAACAAACGACAGAACTTAAATATAAACAAGCAATAAATGTATAATGAATATTTAACTCAATTACGGAGCAATCCTTTCCATTTTGGAATATCATTCTGTGACACTGTCGGTTCATCTGAGTAAGTCAGGATTATTGTTCACAAAACCTAACATTACAGCAGTTTTCACAAAGTCGTCACTAAGGGGCGGACTTCTATGACCTAAAAAGACAAAAAATGGCCTTTCATAACTTATTGAATTTATTAACCATTATATTAATTGACATTAAACTTTAATTAACAATAATTGCTCATGCCTAAACATTTTCAATCGTTTCTGCTGAAAAAAAGCTTCGCTAGTTTTTAATTTAGCACGTTGTGGAATCTGTAAGTTTAAAAGGTACTAAATTAGAGAATAATAATTATTGTAACTTAAGAAAAGAATAATGAAGAGAAATAAAATATTCATACCTGGGACTTAGCCTTCATCAACAGCAAAGCTAGGTACATTGTGTATTTTTAGGTTGTCGAAGTAGAGGTCTCTTTATTTGTCAGAGAGAATGTTGTTGTATCTGGAGAAACTGTTCTACATCACATGAGGTTATACGAGCATACTTAAAGTAAGTTAATTCATTTGGGAAAATGCCGGCTCAGAATCTACAAACTTTGCTTGAAGTCTACGCACAATGTCACTGAGCTTAAGGGTAGTATAACCTGCATTAGACATCAACAATCTTTGCAGCTTTGCAGTAATTTTCTCAGCACTTTGTTCGCTTTAATTAACTTTCAGTTTTTTCACAATGTTCAATGCATCACCAAGGAGAAGTGCTACATTTTCTAGACGGGTAATCGGCCCTGATACTTGACTGAAGTTCGATTTTATATATGCCAAATTGGCTGCCAAGTTCCAGGAAGAAAATGCATCTTGCATAATCTTAATGAATGACAAATCAAGAGTATACAAATCTCCAAGTACTTTTTCTAAAGAATCATAATTGGTTTATTTCTAATTGGCTGATAACTACACTGTAATAAACTGCAAAACATTACTATCAGGAAATAAGCATAAATGTGACTAAAGATCTGAAAAAGTGTCATATGACCTTTACGAGGTGCGGTCAAGTTATAACACCTAATTTTTCTCAGGACTGGGACCAGATAAGAACTTCTGGCTTTTTAAATACACGTGGACTCTTTGTGAATGCGCAACAGAGATGGCAGCACTGTACAGTGTATAGAACTCTAGTGGCAGCGACGAGAGTTAGGGCTGTTTTTACTTAAAATGGCGACGTTTTCATTGCAAAAACATCCTGTAATCATTCGTTTTCTCCATTTTCGTGGTGTGACATCTATTGAAATTCATCGCCAGTTGAGTGAGGTATGTGGTGATGGTACCATGGATGAGTCTAATGTACGTTCCTGGGTATGACAGTTCAATGAAGACAGAACATCGTGTGACAACAGACCAAGACAGTTGAGTAAGACATGTGGTGATGGTACCATGGATGAGTCTAATGTACGTTCCTGGGTGTGACAGTTCAATGAAGACAGAACATCGTGTGACAACAGACCAAGACAGTTGAGTGAGGCATGTGGTGATGGTACCATGGATGTGTCTAATGTGTGTTCCTGGGTGCGACAGTTCAATGAAGACAGAACATCGTGTGACAACAGACCAAGACAGTTGAGTAAGACATGTGGTGATGGTACCATGGATGTGTCTAATGTGTGTTCCTGGGTGCGACAGTTCAATGAAGACAGAACATCGTGTAACAACAGACCAAGACAGTTGAGTAAGACATGTGGTGATGGTACCATGGATGTGTCTAATGTGTGTTCCTGGGTGCGACAGTTCAATGAAGACAGAACATCGTGTGACAACAGACCAAGACAGTTGAGTGAGGCATGTGGTGATGGTACCATGGATGAGTCTAATGTACGTTCCTGGGTGTGACAGTTCAATGAAGACAGAACATCGTGTGACAACAGACCAAGACAGTTGAGTGAGGCATGTGGTGATGGTACCATGGATGAGTCTAATGTACGTTCCTGGGTGCGACAGTTCAATGAAGACAGAACATCGTGTGACAACAGACCAAGACAGTTGAGTAAGACATGTGGTGATGGTACCATGGATGAGTCTAATGTACGTTCCTGGGTGTGACAGTTCAATGAAGACAGAACATCGTGTGACAACAGACCAAGACAGTTGAGTGAGGCATGTGGTGATGGTACCATGGATGTGTCTAATGTGTGTTCCTGGGTGCGACAGTTCAATGAAGACAGAACATCGTGTGACAACAGACCAAGACAGTTGAGTAAGACATGTGGTGATGGTACCATGGATGTGTCTAATGTGTGTTCCTGGGTGCGACAGTTCAATGAAGACAGAACATCGTGTAACAACAGACCAAGACAGTTGAGTAAGACATGTGGTGATGGTACCATGGATGTGTCTAATGTGTGTTCCTGGGTGCGACAGTTCAATGAAGACAGAACATCGTGTGACAACAGACCAAGACAGTTGAGTGAGCCATGTGGTGATGGTACCATGGATGAGTCTAATGTACGTTCCTGGGTGTGACAGTTCAATGAAGACAGAACATCGTGTGACAACAGACCAAGACAGTTGAGTGAGGCATGTGGTGATGGTACCATGGATGAGTCTAATGTACGTTCCTGGGTATGACAGTTCAATGAAGACAGAACATCGTGTGACAACAGACCAAGACAGTTGAGTAAGACATGTGGTGATGGTACCATGGATGTGTCTAATGTGTGTTCCTGGGTGCGACAGTTCAATGAAGACAGAACATCGTGTGACAACAAACCAAGACGGTTGAGTGAGGTATGTGGTGATGGTACCATGGATGTGTCTAATGTGTGTTCCTGGGTGCGACAGTTCAATGAAGACAGAACATCGTGTGACAACAAACCAAGACAGTTGAGTGAGGCATGTGGTGATGGTACCATGGATGAGTCTAATGCACGTTCCTGGGTGTGACAGTTCAATGAAGGCAGAACATCGTGTGACAACAGACCAAGACAGTTGAGTGAGGCATGTGGTGATGGTACCATGGATGAGTCTAATGCACGTTCCTGGGTGTGACAGTTCAATGAAGACAGAACATCGTGTGACAACAAACCAAGACAGTTGAGTGAGGCATGTGGTGATGGTACCATGGATGAGTCTAATGCACGTTCCTGGGTGTGACAGTTCAATGAAGACAGAACATCGTGTGACAACAGACCAAGACAGTTGAGTGAGGCATGTGGTGATGGTACCATGGATGAGTCTAATGCACGTTCCTGGGTGTGACAGTTCAATGAAGGCAGAACATCGTGTGACAACAAACCAAGACAGTTTAGTGAGGCATGTGGTGATGGTACCATGGATGTGTCTAATGTGTGTTTCTGGGTGCGACAGTTCAATGAAGACAGAACATCGTGTGACAACAAACCAAGACAGTTGAGTGAGGCATGTGGTGATGGTACCATGGATGAGTCTAATGCACGTTCCTGGGTGTGACAGTTCAATGAAGGCAGAACATCGTGTGACAACAGACCAAGACAGTTGAGTGAGGTATGTGGTGAGGGTACCATGGATGAGTCTAATGCACGTTCCTGGGTGTGACAGTTCAATGAAGGCAGAACATCGTGTGACAACAAACCAAGACAGTTGAGTGAGGCATGTGGTGATGGTACCATGGATGTGTCTAATGTACGTTCCTGGGTGTGACAGTTCAATGAAGGCAGAACATCGTGTGACAACAAACCAAGACAGTTGAGTGAGGCATGTGGTGATGGTACCATGGATGTGTCTAATGTACGTTCCTGGGTGTGACAGTTCAATGAAGACAGAACATCATGTAACAACAAACCAAGACAGTTGAGTGAGGCATGTGGTGATGGTACCATGGATGTGTCTAATGTACGTTCCTGGGTGTGACAGTTCAATGAAGGCAGAACATCGTGTGACAACAAACCAAGACAGTTGAGTGAGGCATGTGGTGATGGTACCATGGATGAGTCTAATGTACGTTCCTGGGTGCGACAGTTCAATGAAGTCAGAACATCGTGTGACAACAAACCAAGACAGTTGAGTGAGGCATGTGGTGATGGTACCATGGATGTGTCTAATGTGTGTTCCTGGGTGCGACAGTTCAATGAAGACAGAACATCGTGTGACAACAAACCAAGACAGTTGAGTGAGGCATGTGGTGATGGTACCATGGATGAGTCTAATGTACGTTCCTGGGTGCGACAGTTCAATGAAGACAGAACATTGTGTGACAACAAACCAAGACAGTTGAGTGAGGTATGTGGTGATGGTACCATGGATGTGTCTAATGTACGTTCCTGGGTGCGACAGTTCAATGAAGACAGAACATCGTGTGACAACAAACCAAGACAGTTGAGTGAGGCATGTGGTGATGGTACCATGGATGAGTCTAATGTACGTTCCTGGGTGCGACAGTTCAATGAAGACAGAACATCGTGTGACAACAAACCAAGACAGTTGAGTGAGGTATGTGGAGATGGTACCATGGATGAGTCTAATGTACGTTCCTGGGTGCGACAGTTCAATGAAGACAGAACATTGTGTGACAACAAACCAAGACAGTTGAGTGAGGCATGTGGTGATGGTACCATGGATGTGTCTAATGTACGTTCCTGGGTGCGACAGTTCAATGAAGACAGAACATCGTGTGACAACAAACCAAGACAGTTGAGTGAGGTATGTGGTGATGGTACCATGGATGTGTCTAATGTACGTTCCTGGGTGTGACAGTTCAATGAAGACAGAACATCGTGTGACAACAAACCAAGACGGTTTAGTGAGGCATGTGGTGATGGTACCATGGATGTGTCTAATGTGTGTTCCTGGGTGTGACAGTCCAATGAAGACAGAACATCGTGTGACAACAAACCAAGACAGTTTAGTGAGGCATGTGGTGATGGTACCATGGATGAGTCTAATGTGCGTTGCTGGGTGTGACAGTTCAATGAAGACAGAACATCGTGTGACAACAAACCAAGACGGTTTAGTGAGGCATGTGGTGATAGTACCATGGATGAGTCTAATGTACGTTCCTGGGTGCGACAGTTCAATGAAGACAGAACATTGTGTGACAACAAACCAAGGCAGTTGAGTGAGGTATGTGGTGATGAGTCTAATGTGCGTTCCTGGGTGCGACAGTTCAATGAAGGCAGGACATCGTGTGACAACAAACCAAGACAGTCACGGTCTGACGACATGATCCAGCGATTGGAGGACGTTGTTTTAGAGGATCGCCGATTGAGCGTTGCAGATATCGCCTCCAAAATTGACATTTTAGTGCGATCTGTGCACACAATCCTACATGAAGATCTGAAACTGCGAAAAGTGTCTTCCAGGTGGGTGCCACGAATGCACAAGGCTGTGCGCCTGGCAAATTGTCAGGTGATGTTGACGCGTGATGACGGCATGAATGGAACTTTCTTTCAATCGATTGTAACAACGGATGAGACGTGGATGCCCTTTTTCAACCCTGAAACGATGTGCCAGTCAGCTCAATGAAAGCACACAGACTCGCCGCCACCAAAAAAATGTCGAGTGAGCGCCAGTGCTGACAAAATGCTTCTGATGCAGCAGTGGTGTAATCCTTACTCGGGACATTCGAGCCCCTCCGTGATTGGGTGTTGTTCGGATTGGGTTGGACTCGAGGGGGCAATGGTTGCCGATATTCGTGAGAGATCGGGTACGTCGTACGACGGGGTTGAGAGAAATCATATATTCCGGGGTACTAGCCTCCATAGCTAGTAGAAGGTGTGCTAGATCACTAGGCGGCCCCACCGAGGTCATATTGGTAGCCTTCCCTTTTGGATTTGGTGCGCGTAAGTGGCGTATCCACTTCCATCCCGCCAGATGGGGGGGGGGGGCCTTGTTAGTCTCTAGGTCTTGCCCTATGGAAAGCCCCACGGAGTAGCCGGGCGCCCTTTCGGGACAGCTCAGTAACTCGCTGGTCATTAGAGGGGGGTCAATCTTCACTCTGTGAGGATATGCCCTGGTAGATACCCTCGACTTTATATATATAATATATATATAAAATATATTTATATATAATCCTTACTCATTACATTCCAAAGATGACTACGTTGACAGCTGTATGTTACCAAAGTGTATGTATGATGCCAATTTTGGAGCCGATGTTTGCAACTTTCTTGGTTTGTTGTCACACGATGTTTTGCCTTCATGGAACTGTCGCACCAGGAACGTACTGTGACTTTGTGGGCTCGTGAAATGAAAAGTCCAATTTCACCACTCAAAAATGTTCTTTATTTCTTTCGACTTACAGTTAAACACTTGCCAATTACACAGAATTGCGTAATGCACACAATTACGATTCACCAGTTCGTCCGTTACAATTTCACTTGCATTCGTAATTACATACAATACTCCGATGCACGTACACAGTCTTCTCGTCGTAAACTGCACTCTTACACTGCTCGCCAAGAACTCTGACTAACTGAATGACTCACTGCCCGGCGTGTTGCTTATATAGGGTCAGCTGGGGGATCGAGAATGTTCTAGATTAGATGAAATATTCCGTAAGTTCGAGAACACAGGTGGAACAGAAAGAGACGGCGCAGTGATGTTTTTTCTCCCAGCTACCCCTTGTCACCACTATAAGACAAACGAGGGGGGGGGGGGCGTGGCTAACTCCGACCTCCCCTGCTTGCCCGCTCTCAGCTGGTTCTATAGAGTGTTCCAACATTCGGGTGACAGTACTTTAGACACATCACCACATGCCTCACTCAACTGGCGATGAACTTCAATAGATGTCACACCACGAAAATAGAGAAAACGAATGATTAGACGCTATTGTTGCAATGAAAACGTCGCCATTGTAAGTATCAAAGAGTCCTAGCTCTCGTCGCTGCCACTAGAGTTCTATGTACTGTACAGTGCTGCCATCTCTGTCACGCATTCACAAAGAGTCCATGTGTATTAAAAAAAAACAGAAGTTCCTATCTGGTCCCAGTCCTAAAATAGGAGGTGTTGTAACTTGAACTCACGTCGTAAGTTCCAATAAATGACAAGTCAGAAATCCTCGGCTTACCACATTTGCCGAGTGCATGTCTTCCTGTTCTTGCTTGGAGTTGTTAGTTCTTATTTCTCTTGGATATTTCCCTACACTGCTGATACTAACACTATTTCGTGCATTAGTGTTTGCTGGAATACTTAGAATGCAGAGAATAAGTCATTTTAAGTAGGGAATTAATTTCTGCGGCGGTACATTGGACTCACTAGTTGCGGTAAGCAGTTAAAGTGCAGCAACCAATAAGAGAGGACTATAAGCCGTGACATGGGTTAATGTTAAGGAAAAACATACTACATCAAGTATATCCTTCTATTCCCATTGTAACAATAAGAAAATATGTAACAAAAGAAGTTATACAAATGTTTACGTCATAAAGTACACAGTCATGCGACTCCGTGGCGCACGTTATCGACTGGTGCAACTAATGGTCTAATCTTTGTTAGATAATATCCACCCCCGAGGTAATATCGCCCTCCCCTTTGTGTGGGAGTGACAGTACCGCCGAGTTGTTCTAATTAGAAACCAAAAAAAAGTATCCCTTCCACCCCCTGCGTGGCGTTATCCGATTGTCCAAATCCCTTTAGGGAGCTTCCCTTTCTTCCAGTTGAACTCCAGTCGTAACGCAGGGGAACTTTGGTTAACATGTCCCAACCAGGAAATTTATATATATTGTGTTTAACCAAAGTGAATTTGTCGAGAGAATATTTATAGAGTATGATTTTAAATTATCATTAACATCTAAACGAGATAAAGATCTGCTTAGAAATGCATTGTTGAAGAAGGTCATTTATAACTGGTACAGCGAACCCAAAATAGACAAGTTTTTTCTTAGTGATGAATTTCGTGAAGGACTAACCTCAAGAACTGTTGTTACTGTTAGAGCAATGTTTGGTGGATATGTTAGGAGTTTATTGGACATTGCTATCAGTCAAATATAAAACATTTTACGTCAACAGTTAGATGTAAGAAGAGTTTGTTGTCATAAACTGACTACTGATCAACAACAACAGAAAAATTCCAAGACGACACTTCAAATTTGGTTTGTAATATCGTTACTGTAGATGAATCTTGTATGTATTGTTATAAAAACAAAAGTCAATCGACTCAAACGTAAGCTAAGTGTACAAAAGTCTGACAATGTTAGTAAGAAGGTAGATAGCCGTACCGTTACTGTATACAAATATCTGTTTCTGCAAAGTTTGAACAAGTTGGTAAAAAGACATACAACAAAGCTAACAACTGAGTATTTGGATACCCAAGGAGTGAGATGACGCAGGCCCAATTCGGGAGGTCCGGGTTCGATTCCCATGGCTGAACTACCTGACCCATGTTTTTTTCGGGGATTTTCCCGGGTCACTAGGCAAATGCTGTGTAGGTTAATTACATCCCCGAATTTCCTCTTCATCCATTTCATCTCCATTAGCATTTCATATCATCTCACAACTGGTGGTCTATTTCAGGGGAGAAGTGTCTGCGGGAGTCTCGGCGTTGTATGGCAGGATGATACGCTCCTGGTAGCACGACCTCTAGTCTCTGGGCTGGCCTAGTGGACCGTTCTAGGGCCACGATACGAGGGATGACGGTTGTACTAGACTGCCGAGGAGTTTCAAGTTGGTAAATAGTAGGAACTACTTGGGGTTGGCCGCCCTGTCTCCTCTCGCCTCTCGTAGGGGAGGGGACCCGTCCCCTTTAGCTGTCGTGGTGCTGGCGCTCGTGGTACCTCTGACGTTACTAGAAGGCCGCGCCGTGGCTCAGTGGTTAGACCGCTTGGCTCTCACCAAGGCGGCCCGGGTTCGATCCCAGGCGACCGCAAAGTGAGATTTGTGGTGGACAACACGGCGTTGGGGCGGGTTTTCTCCGGGACCTCCGGTTTCCCCCGCCATCTCATTCCACCGGTGCTCCATCTTCATCTCATGCATCACCAGTGTCACCGCCTGCGGGCGTTAAACACTACACATTCACGTTACTAGAGGAACCTCGGGCCGAACATTCGAACCTCTCCTGAAGGGGAGCTGTTAGGATTGGGTTAGACTGGAGGGGGCAGTGGTTCTCGATATCCACAGAAGATCGGATACCTTCGGCCAGGCCTCGGCCGCCCGGAGGGGGCAGAGGGTTACCTAAAAAGTCCCGGGTACTGGCCTGTAGAGCCAGTAGAAGGTGTGCTAGATCACCAGGCCTCGGCCGCCCGGAGGGGGCAGAGGGTTACCTAAAAAGTCCCGGGTACTGGCCTGTAGAGCCAGTAGAAGGTGTGCTAGATCACCGAGGTTTTTCGGTAGTCTTCCCTGCGGGGTTGACGCGCGTAAGTAGCGTATCCACTTCCACCCGTATTGAATGGGGGGTTTTGTTAGACTCAAGGTATTGCCTCAAGGAAAGAACCCCGGAGTTTTCATCGTTCCCGGGTTGATAGAGGCCGGAGTCTTCTCGCCTCATCCTTCCTCCCGAAGATGCCCCACTTGAGACAAAAGATGAGTGTGGTCGACGTCCCGAGTCCCCTCCGTAGAATTCCATCCTATTCGCATCCGGATAACCTTAAGGTCATCATTATGTGATTTCCAAAATTAAAGTTAAAATGTGAGGGATCACATTTGTGTCATCTGATGAAGTGGAACATTATAAAAACCTGGTTTCTTAAGTGCCTAAGGAAGAGTGACATTGCTTTAAGGATGTGTTAAAGGGGACTGTATTTAAAACAATACAATTATTTAAGTAATTTTATAATACAGTAAAGCCTGCCTAAAATAGGCCTCTTATATACCGGAAACCTTTCCAATATTTATACGTTTCTCAAATACCACGTCGTTATTCATTTTTTATCTTTAGGACATACAAAGACATAACAAAACATTTGACAATCACTTGAACTGTACTGTTATTAGATTATGTTTATCTTGAAGTAGATAGAGGTATAAGCCGTCAGATTGAAGCAGATTGCGAGCAGCTCGTATATAACCTAATTCCGAGATTACTTTAGCACCTGCGTTGAACTTAGCAATGGCAGAGGTCAATGCTCAGTTACTGACTGCAGGTTTCCTGTAATTACTCATTTTGTCTCTCCGCAACGGAAATCATTATACAACAACGGGTTCCTCAATGCGCATGCGTCATTGTACCACTTACGAACTGTTTCCTGCAGCCAAAAAACATCTGACGTGCTACTTTACGAGCTCATTTGTCTATCTACTTGGTGTTAAAATGTTAGGGTAAGGTAAGCAAGGGGATGCTGAGGAGACAGAACAAAGGGCAGGGTCCAGGTAGCGGCTTTCTCTCCCTCTTGCAGGTTTGTACATCTCACTGGGAAACCGTTATTACCTCCCCAAAATACAAAAAAGCATTAAATTTGTGAAAACATAGTTATCTTACACAATGTCGTTTGAGCCATTTTTGATGAATTCAAAAGTAACGTCAATTTTTCACAAGTAGTTTGAAGTAAATTCCACCCAGAAAATGCATATCTTATATACAAGTTTGGTTCATCTTTTAGTTTTCCTGTTCATGAGTTCATGTCTAAACGACTTCTGCTACACGTGATCGGACACTATTGTCTTGCTTCTGTCGCCAAAACTCTGCTTATACCTTATGACATTTCTATTTAACCGCACTTTGACGTTTGAAGGAGAAGTTTTAATTTAAAAAAGAGACAAAGATTTTACGTTCGGCTTCCATTTCTGGTTTTGGCAGGTCGTCTCCACGCGGATGTCGTGCATTTTTAATTAAATTCGCTGTAGCCGTCGGCATCCAGGGGTTGCGACTTTACGCCGTGTTTTCGTTAAACATCTAAGCCTAATAATACTTTTTCCTAATCTAGGGATTGATTCAGTTGTTTCATCCACCCGTTTCTACTTGTAGGCATCTCCCTCGCAACGAACATTCTCTACGTTCACAGTTTTGTTAAATGACCATGTCCTGGTATGAAAGTATAACTCGTCAATGAGGACAATAACGAAACGTGTTAAAACCTCTCTAAAACAGAACACGATCGTTCCGTCATTTATTTTCCGTTCACACAGGTTCCCGTCTTACAGAGAGTTGTGTTTGAGTACAAAGAAATTAGAAATAGTCGTACAGGTTTACAGTGAAGTAATAATATAGAATTAAGTATAAATAACAATAGACTGATGTGTATTAAGTATTATATTTACAACTTATATGTAATAATTGTAGTTTATCGTCTAGTTTCTCTGTCTGTTTTCAACTGTCTGTATATCTACATCATTTGTTTCATCACACACAACATTCAGATGTTTGAAACTCTCGAGTCATCCATTGGAAGTTCTGAAACTGTCTTTCTCTAATTTTCTTGTTGTCTCTAAAGCTTGAGTCTGAAGTAATGGCCCAGAAATAGGAGTACCTTTAGCGCGAGCACTAACACTCGAACACGGCACGATTTACCTCGTCATACTCTGTACATTTTGCCCTGCTGTTCCCTTTAACCACTCGTCTTGATTTAGATTTTTTTCTTTCAAAATCTTATAAAACTAAGTTTTCCTTTCTTTAAACTACACAGTTAATTCTCTAGCTGGACGTTTGTTCTTTCGTTTCATTTTACAGAAATTGTGCACACAAAGTATGTTTTTAAAAATCACCAAAGTTTACAGTTTTCTTCCACTCGTACTTGATCACTTGTAACAACTAAACTTAGAACGAACACACTACAAAACAGTTGTACCCTTACCATGTGTGTTGGAAGAGAGTTGAGAGAGCTAAGCGTTTGTTTTCTCTTTTCCTCCAAGGTTTACAGTTTTCTTCCACTCGTACTTGATCACTTGTAACAACTAAACTGAGAATGAACACACTACAAAACAGTTGTACTCTTACCATGTGTGTTGGAAGAGAGTTGAGAGAGCTAAGCGTTTGTTTTCTCTTTTCCTCCAAGGTTTACAGTTTTCTTCCACTTGTACTTGATCACTTGTAACAACTAAACTGAGAATGAACACACTACAAAACAGTTGTACCCTTACCATGTGTGTTGGAAGACAGTTGAGAGAGCTAATGCTTTGTTTTCTCTTTTCCTCCAAGGTTTACAGTTTTCTTCCACTTGTACTTGATCACTTGTAACAACTAAACTGAGAATGAACACACTACAAAACAGTTGTACCCTTACCATGTGTGTTGGAAGAGAGTTGACAGAGCTAAGCGTTTGTTTTCTCTTTTCCTCCAAGTTTTACAGTTTTCCTCCACTCGTACTTGATCACTTGTAACAACTAAACTGAGAATGAACACACTACAAAACAGTTGTACCCTTACCATGTGTGTTGGAAGAGAGTTGACAGAGCTAAGCGTTTGTTTTCTCTTTTCCTCGAAGGATTACAGTTTATGACTTTATGGTTCATAGAACTTCGGTACTGTCCTCCACAGGAGAGAACGTCTCCGGGGCTGAGACGCAGAGAGGTTGGAGAAGGTTCCCATACCCTCCCTGGACAGATTTATGACACCCCATGTCAGTACAAGTACAGCTCATTCGAAAACATTCTGACGTCTTCTACTTTTGTGAATGAATCTTCTCGGTTTTATTGTACAGAGTGAATAGGGCTCATGTTTTTAACGGTTCTGCTCCTTGTGTAGCATGCGTTCTCTCTCACACACATTCACTGTCCTTGTCTCACTGAGTAAGGGTGGCACATTCCTTTCAGGGATCTTGTTTGCGTTGCTGGACAGTACAACTACAGCCGCTCTCAAAACTGTTGCACTTAAAGTAAAGCACACATAAAGTAATCCGTTTTAATCAGGTTATTTACGTAAACGGTTCCAAAAAATATTTCCGTTTCCGCGTTAGACAGCTTTCCGGCTTGGAGTATAATTTTACATGGGAAATCGCTCCGGTCCAAAATTTATTTTCCGTTTTTCTAGGTTTTCGTCATATAAGGGTCCGTTTAGGCAATTTTTACTGTGGTATATACAGGGTGTTTCTAAACGACACCGAACGAATATATAGAAGTAGTTGCTCAGTTTCTATGTGGCACAGATAGTTTTTACCGGCAAAATAGTCGCATAAAACAAGAATGAGTGTGGATTAGACAGTGACAGGAACAACGCCGCGTGCCTCACACTGTCGAAGTTCGCAGGTAGGTAACATCGTGCCGTCTGCTGTAACTGTTTGTAAACATATTGACATACTCCACGGTAACTTGCTACTATTAAGAATTTCTTTGGCTTATGAAACCGTAATAAGGTAGCTTTTCTTTAGTTATTTGTTTATGGGTGTTAGCGTGTTCAAACATTCTGTTATAACAGTCGATGACAACAAATAAGCTGGTGGACATATGCAACTTAAATCTTTTAGAGGGAAGTTACTGTTAGTGTGGTTGAGGATGGAAGCATTAAATGATAAAAAGAACAGAGAACAATATCAGAGAATTGTAGACAAAGTTAACCAAAACTAAATGACTTATACAATGAGACAAGCACTGTACTTAATAATACCAAATAAAACATTTGTAACTTGAAAGGAAGCTGTTGATTTTACAGTTACTGCTTGAAAGTATTGTACAATTAAGATCGTAGCAAAATGAGCAACCTTGCAACTGTCCGAGTCATTATCGACTTTTTCACAAGTAACTGCCCTTTGTCCCATTACCTGAAAGTGAGGCTACGGTCACTGATAAAGAGCAAGTAGTAATGCTTTTGTTTACGTGGTCGGTAAATCCCAGTAACAGCTTATGAAGTTAGCACACGAGTGGCCCCTGCGCTGCCTAATCACAGAATGCTGCATAAAATTCTGCCTAAGAGAATTTGCAGGCTGCAACAACGAAACTCGGACTAATTAAGTTATAAACTACAAAACGGTTATAATCGTTCGGTAACGTTTTGAAACAACTTGTAGGTATACAGCTGTTTAGCTTCGGTGTATCAGGGATGGTGAGAGTTCCGAGCTGTTTCTTGTTTTGTACATGAGACAGTGCACGTTTGGTAGAGAGGATGGTTCAAGGAGTATTCCTTATGTTTACAGGGCATGTCTGGCGAGATGGTTGTCGCTGACCAGACAGAGCGCGTGATGAACCCTCTGTGAAGGGATGCCGTACATCACCACCGACCACGTCATCTGGTAAGTTATCGCTAATTTGGTTTTGTCTTTAACCTTATTTCATATATTTTACAAAGGAATTATGTGGAGATAGATAAATTGTAATAAACAATTTTCCATATGATAAAATCAACCTATGACGCGAGAAGTGTAATGTAATATTTCGTCATGAGAAAGGGTCATCAGCGATGTAATTTAAGGATTGAGGTAATTAGGCGTACGAGGGTGATCTGAAAAGTTCTCGGCCTCACCCACAGATCGCGGCACTACTTGCACGATTTTCTTTCCTTACGTTAGTACACATGTTATTTGACGCTATGTAACATTACGAGACTCTCCAGGGAACAGTTGACCGTAGGCAGTTTGAAACAGTTGAAGTACGCATTGCTTTGAAAACGGAGAAATTCTAGTATCGTGCTATGATAAAATTCTTCGTAAAAGAAGCTGTAACACCTACAGAAATTTTAGGTTTCCTTCTTTTTCGACTTTTACATTTATTTATTTTTCCTTCTATAGTTTTCTGTTGTGTTGTCTTTTCTATCCCTTTTCTTGCGTTTTCCTTATACTGTTCTCTTTGTTTACTGTTCACTTTGGTCTGTTTCACTTGCTCTGTGACAGTCATTTAGAAGGAAAGTGAATGTAGTATGTGCATTAAAACAACAGCAGGTGCAATGGATTAGAAAGTTTGCACAAGCCGGCCGCTGTGCCTATTTCAAAAGCCTGCTGCACGTGACATACTTTTTGTAATCAACAACTGCTTGCTCTCACTTAGTTTTCAATTTCCCGTAATACGCACGGATATTCTAAAGGTCAAAGTGCATTCACAATACGCCTTTGTTTCGTCTGCGCTTGCTTATCTGGATAACGTCGTAATATAAACATAGCTGGCACTAAAATGAATTAACAATGTTTAAAACTAGAATAATCATGTGGGAGTGGCGAGTACAATGCACCAAAAATACTCTCAGCGTTTGGAACGGGCAATCGGTTATTATATTTGGCAGAATCAGTTCTACAAAGTAGCCCGAAATCAGTTACGCCGGAAAATAACTGAAGGAGGCTGGAATCTAACAGATGTGTACGTGAAGTACAGAGCGCTGTTACTGCGTTCTGTTTTGGCCGCACTCAATGGACAGGGAAGTCGTAAGGACATGGACTTTTGTCATTACCTGACGTCCTCAGATACGACCCCACCTTCTGCATTTCGACAGGTAGTAAAGGACTATCAACATCTATTGCCATTGATTACAACGGAGTCAGGATGCCTTACGACCAAACACTTGTACATCGAGTTGTTAAAAGAGTATTTGACTGTGCCAGCAATTGTTGCAAAATATCCAAATACAACATGGGATCGCATATGGAAAATTTTTCAAAAAACTTACGTTCCTCTTGATTGGAAAGTGTCCATGTACTTCTTTGTGAATGAACTAATCCCAACGGAATTAAAGAAATGTAAACATAATTTAGCAACAGTCCCATGGTGTAAACGTTGTGGAAAAGTGGACACGCAGATACACAGAATTACCACCTGCAAAAACATATCTGAGATCTGGAAATGGACTAAACATAAAATCGGCGTGCTGGTTGGAAGCAGGGCGGAATATACGACTATGTCAGTAATTCTATCCTGGAATGTTAAGAAAGGCAACACTGCACGGACACAAATGTGGTTGATAATGGCTTTCTACCATTATTACCTGAGTGCAGATTATCCTAATTTATTTGCATTCAAAAAGTGGCTCAGAGCAGAGCGATACAAAATGCGTAGATATCATGAGGTATGGACCGACTTAAATGATCAACTAGATCTCACTTGCTAACTTTTGCACGGGTGCGCACACCGATTCTTTCTAAAATGTTGCAACAAAATGTAACCACACATGAATAAATAAAGTAAAACCAGCCCTCCCACTCTACCTTTTCCCTTTGTGATCCTGATTGTTTATAAAAAAATAAAAACAAATAAAAAAATGAAAAATAAAAAAAGACACTAAAAACGTAGGATACGAGGTCACGATATCAGGAATTTTTATACTTTCAAAGGTATACACCTTCTTCATTTTAAAACATTCCATCAGCCAAATAAACGTAGCAAAATTGTCATGTATAATATGATTAGGAACAATCGATATTACAGTTCAACTCTAACAGAATTTATTAGTTTTATAATATTTTGAAATTTCATAAAAAAATAAAAAAGAAAAAAAGGTGTTTAAAAATACCAAAAGTTAGAAGTGATTATATATATATATATATATATAAAGTACTGCAACGGATTATTGATGGACGGTACCGGATTTTGGCGTACAATAACTTGCAGCCCCCTTCGCCCTTTATATCGGACAAGTTTGATGACATTATTTTTATTCATGACCAGGGATAAACTTCCGGGACGTCCAAAACCTGCAACTACCGACGAAAACATCACCAAATTTCACCAAATGGTGCTAGACAACCGCCGAATTAAGGTGAGAGAGCTAGCAGAGACTATGAACATATCAAAAGAACGTGTTTGTCACATATTAAATCATCATTTAAACATGAGAAACATGTCCGCGCGTTGGGTGCCGTGTTTGCTCACGTCAGACCAAAAATGTGTTCCATGAACAATTCCAACGTTCTGTTGGCGCAGTTTAGGCGCAATAAATCCGAGTTTTGGCGCCGAATAATTACTGTAGATAAAACTTGGATACACCATTATACCCCCGAAACAAAAATACAGTCGAAACAGTGAACTGCAAAGGAGGAACCGGCTCAAAAAAAAATCAAAGCAAAACCTGTCTTTTCGGCAGGGAAGTGATGACAGATAGTCATGGAGTTATTTTAATTGATTATCTTCAAAAAGGAAAAACCATTACAGGAGCATACTACGCATCATTACTTGACAAGCTGAAGGCAGAAATTGTGGGAAAAAACGGCCACGTTTACAGAAAAAGAAAATCCTGTTTCACAAACACAATGCACCGTTTCACACTTCAGCGGTTGTAATGACGAAAATCCCCGAATTATAGTTTGAACTGCTTGACTCACCAGATCTAGCCCCAAGCGACTTCTTTTTGTTCTTCATGTGAAAATTGCTCTCGTAGGACAGAGATTTTCGTCAAATGAAGAGACAATCACCTTCGTGAACAATTATTTTGCAGAGAAAAACGCCGAGCACTATTTGGACGGGTTACAGAGATGAGAGCCCGCCTTAGTAGCGTGGTGGTAACGTGTTTGCCTCACGTTCAAAACGTCCCGAGTTCGAACCTCGGTCAGGGTGAGTTACCTGGATAAGGTTTCTTCCGGGGTTTTCCCTTATCCTGAAAGGCGAATATCGGGTAACTCTAAGCTATGTGAACCCCGGACTCATTTGAGCATCGTTTTGCCCATTCCATTCATCGTCCGATATGACTTAACGTTGGAGGACGTAAATTACAAAAAGAAGAGAGAGAGAGAGAGAGAGAGAGAGAGAGAGAGAGAGAGAGAGAGAGAGAGAGAGAGAGAGAGAGAGAGAGAGAGAGAGAGAGAGAGAGAGAGAGAGAGAGAGAGAGAGAGAGAGAGAGATGAGAGCATCGCAGGGAGAAGTGTGTAGAGTTACAAGGAGAATATGTTCAAAAATAAAAGAGGAAAAAATTTCTGAAAAAAGTCTTATATTTTTATTAGGTCGGAAACTTATTAGACCATCCTCATAGTATTTGGCTGATGACTTTGACGATCTGGTTGGCCCAGATCTCAAGATCGCAGGTTCAAACCTGGACAAGACCAATGTGCTTAAAGGTGTCAGACTCATCTCCTAACAGCGTGTTGAACAAATGAAACATTTAATGTTCTCGGTGACCTCGTACAGGTCTCACATGTGTTTTGTCACGAACGCGTGTTCACTCGCAGATGTTTGTCTTAATGATAATACACGCAACCTGACAGTTGCACGTGCCTCATCTCCTCACTTATCAAAGGTGTTCCTTCGCACTTTATCACTACAACAAACATATATTCGAATAAGTGTTTGTACAAGAGTAGAGAAAGTCATGTATACATCACATAACGACCAAAACATTTGACTATCACTTAAAGTCTACTGTATTCCCTTGTAACTACAATAAGATAATGTTTATCTTGAAGTAGATGGAGCAATAAGTGTTTGTACAAGAGTAGAGAAAGTCATGTATACATCACATAACGACCAAAACATTTGACTATCACTTAAAGTCTACTGTATGCCCTTGTAACTACAATAAGATAATGTTTATCTTGAAGTAGATAGAGCAATAAGTGTTTGTACAAGAGTAGAGAAAGTCATGTATACATCACATAACGACCAAAACATTTGACTATCGCTTAAAGTCTACTGTATTGCCTTGTAACTACAATAAGATAATGTTTATCTTGAAGTAGATAGAGCGATAAGTGTTTGTACAAGAGTAGAGAAAGTCATGTATACATCACATAACGACCAAAACATTTGACTATCGCTTAAAGTCTACTGTATTCCCTTGTAACTACAATAAGGTAATGTTTATCTTGAAGTAGATAGAGCAATAAGTGTTTGTACAAGAGTAGAGAAAGTCATGTATACATCACATAACGACCAAAACATTTGACTATCACTTAAAGTCTACTGTATTCCCTTGTCACTACAATAAGATAATGTTTATCTTGAAGTAGATAGAGCAATAAGTGTTTGTACAAGAGTAGAGAAAGTCATGTATACATCACATAACGACCAAAACATTTGACTCACTTAAAGTCTACTGTATTGCCTTGTAACTACAATAAGATAATGTTTATCTTGAAGTAGATAGAGCAATAAGTGTTTGTACAAGAGTAGAGAAAGTCATGTATACATCACATAACGACCAAAACATTTGACTATCACTTAAAGTCTACTGTATTGCCTTGTAACTACAATAAGATAATGTTTATCTTGAAGTAGATAGAGCAATAAGTGTTTGTACAAGAGTAGAGAAAGTCATGTATACATCACATAACGACCAAAACATTTGACTATCACTTAAAGTCTACTGTATTCCCTTGTAACTACAATAAGATAATGTTTATCTTGAAGTAGATAGAGCAATAAGTGTTTGTACAAGAGTAGAGAAAGTCATGTATACATCACACAACGACCAAAACATTTGACTATCACTTAAAGTCTACTGTATTCCCTTGTAACTACAATAAGATAATGTTTATCTTGAAGTAGATAGAGCAATAAGTGTTTGTACAAGAGTAGAGAAAGTCATGTATACATCACATAACGACCAAAACATTTGACTATCACTTAAAGTCTACTGTATTCCCTTGTAACTACAATAAGATAATGTTTATCTTGAAGTAGATAGAGCAATAAGTGTTTGTACAAGAGTAGAGAAAGTCATGTATACATCACATAACGACCAAAACATTTGACTATCACTTAAAGTCTACTGTATTCCCTTGTAACTACAATAAGATAATGTTTATCTTGAAGTAGATAGAGCAATAAGTGTTTGTACAAGAGTAGAGAAAGTCATGTATACATCACATAGCGACCAAAACATTTGACTATCACTTAAAGTCTACTGTATTCCCTTGTAACTACAATAAGATAATGTTTATCTTGAAGTAGATAGAGCAATAAGTGTTTGTACAAGAGTAGAGAAAGTCATGTATACATCACATAACGACCAAAACATTTGACTATCACTTAAAGTCTACTGTATTCCCTTGTAACTACAATAAGATAATGTTTATCTTGAAGTAGATAGAGCAATAAGTATTTGTACAAGAGTAGAGAAAGTCATGTATACATCACATAACGACCAAAACATTTGACGATCACTTAAAGTCTACTGTATTCCCTTGTAACTACAATAAGATAATGTTCGTCATGAAGTAGATAGAGCAATAAGGATGTAATACAGTAGCAGAAGTTGTGTATTTTTATTGGTGTAGACGTAACGAACAACACTGGCAGATTTCACTCGCTGTGAATGGTTGAGTGATTCCTAAATGCAAGAGTGAATTGCCTCGAGCGAAGCCTTTTGAAAGTAAGAAAAGTGGGTCATGCAGCATTTCCCAATGTTTTCCGCTTCGTGTCCCATGTCCGAGTGAGTCGATGTGGGTAGGTAGGTGGTGGTATTTCACAAACCGGGAGATAGATGTGTGCGAGCGGGTCAAGGTAACAAGGTCGGCACCAAGGCCTCACCACACTTAGTACGGTCGCTAAACACAATACAAATCAACTAACGTTAGACACTAGAGTCTGTAACAACTATAGTCTAGGGAGACAATAACGTCACTTTCTACAATGCAAAACTGTTGTAAAAGTACGACAACCTCGTAATACTTATAGTAAAGTTGGCAGTACTTCAGTTTATGTTTTTCTCAAATGAGGGGAGTTCTGGTTTGCAATGAATGAGATGCATTTGGTTGCCATCTTGTACGCCTCTGTTAAGGGTAGCCAGAACGGCATTCTGGGGGTAAAATTTCACAAAATGAGCTATTGCCAAAGTAATGTCCCCTGATGTTTGTAGAATAAATAAATTTATTTTCCCGTCGCATAGTTTTAAATGTCCTAAATAGACTTATTTAGAAAAGGCTGCACAGTATGCCACGCCCCCTATTAGTCATTTGTAACTGTTCTCTCCTTGTTTGTAACATTATTGAAGAGCACATCCTTATTAGGAAAGTAAGTCTTCGTATGTTCAATTAATATTAATCTGTACATGTGATGTTCATTCTTCCATGCTTTGTTTAGTATGTTTTGAATTACTATTTTCAAGATGGGAAGAAGCAATTTTGGTGTAAAAAATCAGAATGGGGACCAGTATAAACACGGTAGCGTGGTGGTAGCATGTCGGCCTCACGTTCAAGAGGTCCCGAGTTCGAATCTCGGTCAGGGTGAGTTACCTGGATAAGGTTTTTCCGGGGTTTTCCCTTATCCTGAAAGACGAATGTCGAGTAACTCTAAGCTCTATGGACCCCGCGCTCATTTGAGCATCATTTCACCCATTCCATTCATCGTCCGATATGACTTAACGTTGGAGGACGTAAATTACAAAAAAAAAAAAAAAAAAAAAAAAAAAAAGTTTAAGTAATCCTGATTACATAATAAAAGAGTTACAACCCTTAAAATGGAAAATGTGTAGTATCACATGACAATATACTGACTCCCTCAAACCAAACCTCTAACATTGGCGATGAATGTGAACTGAAAATTGGGTCTTCAAGGACAAATTGGTTTGTTCGTTGTGTAATGGTAGCGATGACATTTTAAATAAAGTAAATAGTGATATTAGATCAACAAGTTTTCAGTTAGTAGATATAGAAATGTTTTCATGTCAGAGGACACCAAGAAAAGAAATGGATTATTATCCACGTTATCACTCAATTGCCAAAAGTGTAATAAAGAACAAACATTTGAAACATCCAGAACAATTGAAAGTGGTACAGAAGTAAATGTAATGTTTACTTATGCCTTGACAAGCATTAGCAAGGGAATTGAAGTGGGCGAGACTTTCGCTGCTGTTCTCAATTTGCCAGCCCCCCCCCCCCCGCCATATTTAACAAAATAATTAATAATATTGTGACTTTGTGGGTTCGTAGAATTAAAAGTCCGAGTTTTAGATATTCCAAATGTTCTTTATTTCCGTAGAAATACACTGTTCAACTCTCACGTAACAACATTACGTCACATACACAATCACAATCTACCAAGGTCGATGACCACAACAGCGTTCTGATTACATCTGTTCACGACTCCACGCTGGCGTATCACAATCTCTTATATATACCTCCATTGATAATTTCTAGATTGTTCTTAAACAAAGCGAACAGAAGTCGAATAATCTCTATCAATCAAGAAGTAACTAGAAATTTCCATTTACCTCACTTATGTGTGTCGGTAAGTCTTTTATCTCCGCTATCTTTATTTGCCGGCTCTTTGTGTACACAAGCCGCGCTATCCTTAAATACGAATGTCGCGTAACACTAAGCTTTATGGACCCTGGGCTCATTTCAGCATCATTTCACCCATTACATTCATCGTCCGATATGACTTAACGATGGAGAACGTTAAATAAAAACTCAGAACGTATACTTCGGTACAGTGTTGTCACCGTGTGGCATTGTGCTGCTGCCACGGGCCGGGACCGGGCGCGCGGGCAGGAGAAAAAGGGACAGAGAGAGGCTCCGGAATGTTCTGCCTATTGTTGTGGCCGCGAAAGTTCTTGAAAGGTCTGTAGCTTCTAGAAATAATGTCTGGGGAGGTATAAATACTCCGGAAGGTGTTAGAAGGCATTTGTTGGTTATTGCGACAGTCAATGCTGTGATTTCATTAATTGATTTTCGTGTAACAAAACACCGAGTCGACCTTGAAGACAGCTGATTGTCAATATCATGTCTTTTTACTACAGCAAAAGTTGTTCTAGATTTCTGCAAACCAGATTTCCGAATGTACGTAACCCCCGCAGTCACGATATACAATAGAATTTTAGTGTGAAATAAAGGGTATACAACACAGTAAAACACCTCTCTTCATGACGAACGGATGAAGTTGGTGCTACAGGTTCCGAGACACGAGTTATGTCCCTAACACTACGAACCTAGAAAAATGAGAAGGAAATTGGGATCGCGGTAAACAAGTGAGTACCAAGCCACAGACGTGAGCTGGCTCCCCTACTCGTTTCCAATTTGAGCCAATCAGACAGTTAGGGTGAGTCATGGTTATAACGACTTGGTCAAACACAGGACCAAGCGTTCCAGTCATCATATCCCACTTTGTTATCTATGTATCTTACTGTACCTGTAAGGAACATTGAGAGTGATGACCCTTCCACCTTCAATGTTCTTAGAACTCGGCATAAAATAAATGTCTGTCTGTGAATAGCATACAAGTTAAATAGAAATTTAAGTTTTACATTTTGCTACGATCCCCTTCACAACCAAAAGATACCTCTAAGCATTTACCACACGTTTAAAATATTTGCATTACCAATGAAATGTACGTCTTGAATGTTCTGAGAATGTCCAAAGAAGTACTCTTTGTGTTGAGTTATAAATTGCAAGGTATAGAAGAAAACCTCCAACGTTAAATCATATCGGACGATGAATGAAATGTTCAAATGAGTACAGGTACATAGAGCTTAGAGTTACCCGACATTCATCTTTCAGGATAAGAGAAAACCTCCAACGTTAAGTCATATCGGACGATGAATGAAATGATGTTCAAATGAGTACAGGTACATAGAGCTTAGAGTTACCAGACATTCATCTTTCAGGATAAGAGAAAACCTCCAACGTTAAGTCATATCGGACGATGAATGAAATGATGTTCAAATGAGTACAGGTACATAGAGCTTAGAGTTACCAGACATTCATCTTTCAGGATAAGAGAAAACCTCCAACGTTAAGTCATATCGGACGATGAATGAAATGATGTTCAAATGAGTACAGGTCCATAGAGCTTAGAGTTACCCGACATTCATCTTTCAGGATAAGAGAAAACCTCCAACGTTAAGTCATATCGGACGATGAATGAAATGATGTTCAAATGAGTACAGGTACATAGAGCTTACAGTTACCCGACATTCATCTTTCAGGATAAGAGAAAACCTCCAACGTTAAGTCATATCGGACGATGAATGAAATGATGTTCAAATGAGTACAGGGTACATAGAGCTTACAGTTACCAGACATTCATCTTTCAGGATAAGAGAAAACCTCCAACGTTAAGTCATATCGGACAATGAATGAAATGATGTTCAAATGAGTACAGGGTGCATAGAGCTTACAGTTACCCGACATTCATCTTTCAGGATAAGAGAAAACCTCCAACGTTAAGTCATATCGGACGATGAATGAAATGATGTTCAAATGAGTACAGGGTACATAGAGCTTACAGTTACCAGACATTCATCTTTCAGGATAAGAGAAAACCTCCAAAGTTAAGTCATATCGGACGATGAACGAAATGATGTTCAAATGAGTACAGGGTACATAGAGTTTAGAGTTACCAGACATTCATCTTTCAGGATAAGAGAAAACCTCCAACGTTAAGTCATATCGGACGATGACTGAAATGATGTTCAAATGAGTACAGGGTACATAGAGCTTACAGTTAACGGACATTCATCTTTCAGGACAAGAGAAAACCTCCAACGTTAAGTCATATCGGACGATGAATGAAATGATGTTCAAATGAGAACAGGGTACATAGAGTTTAGAGTTACCAGACATTCATCTTTCAGGATAAGAGAAAACCTCCAACGTTAAGTCATATCGGACGATGTATGAAATGATGTATAAATGAGTACAGGGTACATAGAGCTTAGAGTTACCAGACATTCATATTTCAGGATAAGAAAAAAACTCCAACGTTAAGTCATATCGGACGATGTATGAAATGATGTTCAAATAAGTACAGGGTACATAGAGTTTAGAGTTATCAGACATTCATCTTTCAGGATAAGAGAAAACCTCCAACGTTAAGTCATATCGGACGATGACTGAAATGATGTTCAAATGAGTACACGGTACATAGAGCTTACAGTTAACGGACATTCATATTTCAGGATAAGAAAAAGACTCCAACGTTAAGTCATATCGGGCGATGAATGAAATGATGTATAAATGAGTACAGGGTACATAGAGCTTAGAGTTACCAGACATTCATCTTTCAGGATAAGAGAAAACCTCCAACGTTAAGTCATATCGGACGATGAATGAAATGATGTTCAAATGAGTACAGGGTACATAGAGCTTAGCGTTACCAGACATTCATCTTTCAGGATAAGGGAAAACCTCCAACGTTAAGTCATATTGGACGATGAATGAAATGATGTTCATATAAGTACAGGGTACATAGAGCTTAGAGTTACCAGACATTCATCTTTCAGGATAAGAGAAAACCTCCAACGTTAAGTCATATCGGACGATGAATGAAATGATGTTCAAATGAGTACAGGGTACATAGAGCTTAGCGTTACCAGACATTCATCTTTCAGGATAAGAGAAAACCACCAACGTTAAGTCATATCGGACGATGAATAAAATGATTATCAAATGAGTACAGGGTACATAGAGCTTAGCGTTACCAGACATTCATCTTTCAGGATAAGAGAAAACCTCCAACGATAAGTCATATCGGACGATGAATGAAATGATGTTCAAATGAGTACAGGGTACATGGAGCTTAGAGCTACCAGACATTCATCTTTCAGGATAAGGGAAAACCTCCAACGATAAGTCATATCGGACGATGAATGAAATGATGTACAAATGAGTACAGGGTACATAGAGCTTAGAGTTACCAGACATTCATCTTTCAGGATAAGAGAAAACCTCCAACGTTAAGTCATATGGGACGATGAATGAAATGATGTTCAAATGAGTACAGGGTGCATAGAGCTTAGAGCTACCAGACATTCATCTTTCAGGATAAGGGAAAACCTCCAACGATAAGTCATATCGGACGATGAATGAAATGATGTTCAAATGAGTACAGGGTGCATAGAGCTTAGAGCTACCAGACACTCATATTTCAGGATAAGAGAAAACCTCCAACGTTAAGTCATATCGGACGATGAATGAAATGATGTTCAAATGAGTACAGGGTGCATAGAGCTTAGAGCTACCAGACATTCATCTTTCAGGATAAGGGAAAACCTCCAACGTTAAGTCATATCGGACGATGAATGAAATGATGTTCAAATGAGTACAGGGTACATAGAGCTTAGAGCTACCAGACATTCATCTTTCAGGATAAGGGAAAACCTCCAACGTTAAGTCATATCGGACGATGAATGAAATGATGTTCAAATGAGTACAGGGTGCATAGAACTTAGAGCTACCAGACATTCATCTTTCAGGATAAGAGAAAACCTCCAACGATAAGTCATATCGGACGATGAATGAAATGATGTATAAATGAGTACCGGGTACATAGAGCTTAGTGTTACCAGAGATTCATCTTTTGGAATAAAGCAAGGCGTTATCACTACGACCGAGATTCGAGCTCGGGAC
Source organism: Mantis religiosa (assembly GCA_030765055.1). NCBI lineage: Eukaryota > Metazoa > Arthropoda > Insecta > Mantodea > Mantidae > Mantis > Mantis religiosa. The sequence continues at coordinate 664,625 of JAUKNK010000207.1, forward strand.
CTCTTCAACTTAGGTAGATACGCTACCATCACGCTACAGAGGTGGGCAAAAATGTTTTGTTCTAACCTTGTTCGAGATTATTAGGATTAATACTTTATACACTCCTGGAAATGGAAATAAGAACACATTAACGCCGGTATGTCAGACCCACCATACTTGCTCCGGACACTGCGAGAGGGCTGTACAAGCAATGATCACACGCACGGCACAGCGGATACACCAGGAACCGCGGTGTTGGCCGTCGAATGGCGCTAGCTGCGCAGCGTTTGGGCACCACCGCCGTCAGTGTCAGCCAGTTTGCCGTGGCATACGGAGCTGCATCGCAGTCCTTAACACTGGTAGCATGCCGCGACAGAGTGGACGTGAACCGTATGTGCAGATGACGGACTTTGAGCGAGGGCGTATAGTGGGCATTCGGGAGGCCGGGTGGACGTACCGCCGAATTGCTCAACACGTGGAGCATGAGGTCTCCACAGTACATCGATACTGTCGCCAGTGGTCCGCAGAAGGTGCACGTGCCCGTCGACCTGGGACCGGACCGCAGCGACGCACGGATGCACGCCAACACCTTCGGATCCTACGCAGTGCCGTAGGGGACCGCACCGCCAATTCCGCAGCAATTTCGGGACACTGTTGCTCCTGGGGTATCGGCGAGAACCATTCGCAACCGTCTCCATGAAGCTGGGCTACGGTCCCGCGCACCGTTAGGCCGTCTTCTGCTCACACCCCAACATCGTGCAGCCCGCCTCCAGTAGTGTCGCGACAGGCGTGAATGGAGGGACGAATGGAGACGTGTCGTCTTCAGCGATGAGAGTCGCTTCTGCCTTGGTGCCAATGATGGTCGTATGCCTGTTTGGCACCGTGCAGGTGAGCGCCACAATTAGGACTGCATACGACCGAAGCACAGAGGGCCAACATCCGGCATCATGGTGTGGGGAGCGATCCCCTACACTGGCCGTACAGCTCTGGTGATCGTCGAGGGGACACTGAATAATGCACGGTACATCCAAACCGTCATCGAACCCATCGTTCTACCATTCCTATACCGGCAAGGGAACTTGCTGTTCCAACAGGACAATGCACGTCCGCATGTATCCCGAGCCACCCAACGTGCTCTAGAAGGTGTAAGTCAACTACCCTGGCCAGCAAGATCTCCGGATCTGTCCCCCATTGAGCATGTTTGGGACTGGATGTAACGTCGTCTCACGTGGTCTGCACGTCCAGCATGAACGCTGGTCCAACTGAGGCGCCAGCTGCAAATGGCATGGCAAGCCGTTCCACAGGACTACATCCAGCATCTCTACGATCGTCTCCATGGGAGAATAGCAGCCTGCATTTCTGCGAAAGGTGGATATACACGGTACTAGTGCCGACATTGTGCATGCTCTGTTGCCTGTGTCTATGTGCCTATGGTTCTGTTAGTGTGATCATGTGATGTATCTGACCCCATCGATGTGTCAATAAAGTTTCCCCTTCCTGGGGCAATGAATTCACGGTGTTCTTATTTCAATTTCCAGGAGTGTATATTTTCAACTTCTAAATCGTTTGTATCGTTTTATCTCTTGGACATACACAGAGAATGTAACATTTGACGATCACATACAAGTCTAGTGTAGTCCCATATTCTCTTGTTTAACATGAAGTAGATACAAGTTCAAGTAAGTAAAATGAATTTATCATTTTGTATTGTTAAATAATACGTTATTCATTTGTATGATCGTGGACAGAAGGCGTTTGCACTTGTACCTCTAAAGAAAACAAAAGTGGCACTTTATACGCAACGGTTGTCTATGTGGTAACGTGTCGTGCGGGTGTTTGACCCACTTTTGCCTCTCAGTATTACCAACTGTGACCTGCTAATGTAATCACGGACGTAATTATTACAATCACATACCTGCATTTGTTTTGGGGTTATTTAAATACAAATAGAAAAGGAGGATATTGATATTGATATTTTCTGTGTCGTGGTTTTGGGACTATGAAAATATTTAATGAAAACTATAAAATTTAAAAAATGGCTATGTTCATAAAGTTTTACTCCAAATTAAAGGTTAGGTGTTCAAGCATTGTGACACCTGGAGCAGACTAAACGTTTTAATAAAAACGTCACATAAAACCGTAACATATAGTACAGTACAAATACGGTGTGATCCATATAAACCTGAACCATTTCAATAGGCCATAACTTTTGAACCAATAATGGGACACACGTACAACTTTGAGAGAATATAATACACAATTGGGAGATTACATTGCACTATTTACATCTCAGAGAAAATGTTGGAATTGTCCTCCACCAGCATCTATGGATCGTTGCTCCCACTTTCTTTGATACGATTGTAGATACTGCAGTTTATATGGGCATCTTCAAGACATTTGTGGAGCAGCTGGATGATATCGAATTGAGAGAAGGTTATTTCCAGAACGATGAAATGGAGCAACGTGACATACATCTAATGACTCCATGGAACTTGTAACTAGTTTGTTTGATGACACGGGCAACAATGAAAATGTTTCGGGCTTAAAAATAGTGAATTTACATGTATTTCCATCTGCTGAATTAAAAAATCACCATAAAAATGATAGATTAGCTCTTATTTTGAAGATAAAGTGACATTTCATTTTTAGAGTGAAGATTTTAATTTTGGGGGAATTGTTTTTGTGAATTGGCACACCTGTCAAATAACAAAACACAATCAGAGAGACATTTTGTAAATTAAGTGATGCAAAAGTTAAGGAAGGCATTTTTGTCGGACCACAAGTAAAAGAACTAGTAAAGGATCCTACATTTGACCAAATTTTGGAGGGGAAAGAATAGGAAGCTTGGGAAGCCTTCAAGGTTGTTGTTCATGAATTTTTAGGCAACAAAAGAGATGACAACAACAAGCATTTGGTGACAGTGCTCCTGCAAAAATACCGTAACCTTGGATGCACCATGTCCCATAAGATCCATTTTCTCCACTCCCACCTAGACCTTTCCCCTCCTAGTTGTGGAGCTGTTAGTGATGATTCCATCAGGACACTTGTGTTATGGAACAAAGATATCAGGACCGTTGGAATGAAATGATGCTTGCGGATTACTGTTGGTCTACGGAACTCCATCACAAGACGAAGTCAATAGGTCACCACATGATTCTCTTCAGACACGACTATCTGCCAAGTATTTTTCCAGCAATTTAGAACTCTTAGCATGTAATTACCAGTTAAAAAATAAAATGAACTTCCATTGTTGTTAGCATGTATGTAATTAAAATGTATCCTTTTCTCTCAATCCGTTAATATGGAATACTTCCACTTTGTGTATATCATAGAAACTAGAGCTAATAAAAGTTTTTCATTGTCATATTTGTTTTTCTCAACCCAAAATTGCCTCATGCAGTGCTCGAAACATTCAAAAATTATTTTTTTGTTGCCCAGTGTTATCGAATATTCTCAAAAGATCTGTGGTCCTTTTTTGTGTGATTTACGTCCTCCAACGTTGAGTTATATCGGACGATGAATGAAATGGGTGAAATGATGCTCAAATGAGCCCAGGGTCCATGAAGCTTAGAATTAGCTGACATTCGTCTATCAGGATAAGGGAAACCCCCGGAAAAAACCTTATCCAGGTAACTCGCCCTGACTGAGATTCGAACTCGGGACCTCTTGAAACTGTGGTCTCCAGATCCCCTGACCTAATCTCACCGGATTTTTTCTTGTGGGTAGAGTGTACAAGAACAGGCCACGGACAATTGATGTTCTCAAGAAATCCATTCGAACCGAAATAAGTAACATTGGCGAGGATACTCTCCGTATGGTGAGACGAGTACAAACATGTATAGATGCTGGTGGAGGACACTTCAAACATTTTCTCTGAGATGTAAATCGTGTAATGTAATCTGTCAATTGTGTATTATATTCTCCCAAAGTTGCACGTGTATTCTATTATTGGTTCAAAAGCTTGAAATGGTTCAGATTTATATGGATCGCAGTATATTACAATACATACAGTGTATGTGTTTTTAGGTGAAAGTGTGCCAATAGTAAGTTCTAAACTCCATTAAAAATATTTTGAAATGTACATGTTTTTTATTGTTTTTCCATAATTTTCTGAACAACCCGAATTTTGTTAACTAGGATAAACGAGGTTCTACTGTAGATCTTAGTGACGTCAGTAACAGTTAAAATGTTCTTTTCAGAAAGAAAGTTTTGGGACTAAGTTAAGTGCGTTATGTATTTTGAGTACAGAACATGAAAGATGCCATAAACTTGTATCTGCACAAAAAGTTAGGTTATGTACCGCCACAAGAAGTTTGTGCTTGAATTTTGTATAGCGTAGTTGAAAAATCATATTTTCACATATGTGCATGCTTGTTGCCAATCATAATTATTTCACTGTACAGTAAATAATTTACATAAGAAATAATAATGAGAAATTAGAAAGAGCTGGTTATGAAAATAACACAACTCGCTACAAAACAAAACAGCAACGTGGAGATCGTCACATTTTACCCTTCCGAGTTCGTACAACTTAGATCTGAGCACTTACCCAACAAAAGTTGCTTATCTCTCTAGTCAAAATGGAATTAAAATGGGCGCGACCGACCCACTTTAACTTCCCTTTCACTCTTTTGGCTCGTTTAATTTGATATAACTCCACCACGGTTCTGCGTGCTTTCTCTCTCATCGAGACGTGCATGCAATTCCGAACACAAATTACATCAACAAATATGATGTCAAACAAGCCGTGCGCAATGAGGTATGTTTAAAGAATCTCTTGATATCGTGAACGATACTTAAAGCAATGAGCAACATTTATTGCATCGACAGAAAACAATTTTGTTGCACACTTCTGAGGCACAGTACTCCAAAAGTACTGCACAAACATTATCATTCAGTATTTCATCGGATAGTTTTTAATTATAACCTCTAATCTTATCGGTAGAGAGTTGACAAGTTTTTAACTTCTGCATTTTGGTATTTTGGTATTTTGCTCCAGCAGTGTTCAGTGTTTCTTTGTTGTAAATTGTACCTGAGCTTTGTTTTTATACATTGAAGACCTTAAAATAAGTCCTGAAGCTTTCTTGGCTACGAATGTGTTCGAGATTTTCTCATAACCACAAAATGTATCATTGCCCGCCTCCGTAGCGTGGTGGTATAGTGTCTGCCGCAGTTCAAGAGGTCCCGAGTTCGAATCTGGGTCAGGGTGTTATCTGGATAAGCTTTTTTCCGGAGTTTTCCCTTATCCTAAAATATGAATGTTGGGTAGCTCTAAGCTCCATGGACCCCGGACTCATTGTAGCATCATTTCACTCACTTCATTCATCGTCCGATATGACTTAACGTTGGAGGACGTAAATTACAAAAAGAAAAGTATCACTGGATATAATACAAATATCAACAAAGACAAAAAACTATCAACATTCGCATTACTGAACAAAAGACTGTTTTCAGTAAATTAAATGCCATGTCAGGAGATGGCGTGAGTATAGAACATTAATTGTGTCAAAGAAACGTAACTACTTCATTTCATGACGAAGCTGTATAGATCTGTGCTTCATAAGTCGATTGATTTCCACTTTTTAAAGCCGATTACAAGAGAAGCTGAACTGAAATCCAGCATCACGATTGAGCGTGCTCCTCTTGGATGAAATGGCCAAAGCCTCCTTAACTCTCCGCTCCCAGTAACTGTAACATTTTGCCAAGATGGTCGTCTATGGTCGTTATCAAAACAATGCTCTGCCAGCCCAGACTTCTCAGGTTGAATTAAACGAATGCTCCCTGCATGTTCGCTTATTCTGGTAGCGTTGATCCTTCCGGTTTGTGCTATATATGGTGTCCCACATTCACAGGGAATGCGGTACACTCCCGGAACTTGGAAGTCCAGTCTCAACAGATGTTTAATCTTCGGAGGTGGCTTGTGGATGGTCCTGAGAATCCTGAGGATTCTGCCGGATAGATTACCGGTAAACGTGATGTAGGCTGTAGTCGTAGGTTTATCTGACGCTTGCTGTATTACAGGTTTCCCTTTCCTAGCTTTGGTGATCGAGGCTGCTGATTCTGTCCGATAGATTGCAGGTTGTAGCGGTAGGCTTATCTGACGCTTGCTGTATTACAGGTTTCCCTTTCTTAGCTTTGGTGATCGAGGCTGCTGATTCTGTCGGATATATTGCAGGTTGTAGTGGTAGGCTTATCTGACGCTTGCTGTATTACAGGTTTCTCTTTCCAAGCTTTGGTGATCGAGGCTGCTGATTCTGCCGGATATATTGTAGGTTGTAGCGGTAGGCTTATCTGACGCTTGCTGTATTACAGGTTTCTCTTTCCAAGCTTTGGTGATCGAGGCTGCTGATTCTGTCCGATAGATTGCAGGTTGTAGCGGTAGGCTTATCTGACGCTTGCTGTATTACAGGTTTCCCTTTCTTAGCTTTGGTGATCGAGGCTGCTGATTCTGTCGGATATATTGCAGGCTGTAGCGGTAGGCTTATCTGACGCTTGCTGTATTACAGGTTTCCCTTTCCTAGCTTTGGTGATCGAGGCTGCTGATTCTGTCCGATAGATTGCAGGTTGTAGCGGTAGGCTTATCTGACGCTTGCTGTATTACAGGTTTCCCTTTCCTAGCTTTGGTGATCGAGGCTGCTGATTCTGTCCGATAGATTGCAGGCTGTAGCGGTAGGCTTATCTGACGCTTGCTGTATTACCGGTTTCTCTTTCCTAGCTTTGGTGATCGAGGCTGCTGATTCTGTCCGATAGATTGCAGGTTGTAGCGGTAGGCTTATCTGACGCTTGCTGTATTACAGGTTTCCCTTTCTTAGCTTTGGTGATCGAGGCTGCTGATTCTGTCGGATAGATTGCAGGTTGTAGCGGTAGGCTTATCTGACGCTTGCTGTATTACAGGTTTCCCTTTCTTAGCTTTGGTGATCGAGGCTACTGATTCTGCCGGATATATTGCAGGTTGTAGCGGTAGGCTTATCTGACGCTTGCTGTATTACAGGTTTCCTTTTCTTAGCTTTGGTTATCGCGGCTGCTGATTCTGTCCGATAGATTGCAGGTTGTAGCGGTAGACTTATCTGACGCTTGCTGTATTACAGGTTTCTCTTTCCTAGCTTTGGTGATCGAGGCTGCTGATTCTGTCCGATAGATTGCAGGTTGTAGCGGTAGGCTTATCTGACGCTTGCTGTATTACAGGTTTCCCTTTCCTAGCTTTGGTGATCGAGGCTACTGATTCTGCCGGATAGATTGCAGGTTGTAGCGGTAGGCTTATCTGACGCTTGCTGTATTACAGGTTTCCCTTTCTTAGCTTTGGTGATCGAGGCTACTGATTCTGCCGGATATATTGCAGGTTGTAGCGATAGGCTTATCTGACGCTTGCTGTATTACAGGTTTCCCTTTCTTAGCTTTGGTGATCGAGGCTACTGATTCTGCCGGATATATTGCAGGTTGTAGCGGTAGGCTTATCTGACGCTTGCTGTATTACAGGTTTCCCTTTTCCTAGCTTTGGTGATCGGGGCTGCTGATTCTGCCGGATATATTGCAGGTTGTAGCGGTAGGCTTATCTGACGCTTGCTGTATTACAGGTTTCCCTTTCCTAGCTTTGGTGATCGAGGCTGCTGATTCTGCCGGATATATTGCAGGTTTTAGCGGTAGGCTTATCTGACGCTTGCTGTATTACAGGTTTCCCTTTCCTAGCTTTGGTGATCGAGGCTGCTGATTCTGCCGGATATATTGCAGGTTGTAGGGGTAGGCTTATCTGACGCTTGCTGTATTACAGGTTTCCCTTTCCTAGCTTTGGTGATCGAGGCTACTGATTCAGCCGGATATATTGCAGGTTGTAGCGGTAGGCTTATCTGACGCTTGCTGTATTACAGGTTTCCCTTTCCTAGCTTTGGTGATCGAGGCTGCTGATTCTGCCGGATATATTGCAGGTTGTAGCGGTAGGCTTATCTGACGCTTGCTGTATTACAGGTTTCCCTTTCCTAGCTTTGGTGATCGAGGCTGCTGATTCTGCCGGATATATTGCAGGTTGTAGCGGTAGGCTTATCTGACGCTTGCTGTATTACAGGTTTCCCTTTCCTAGCTTTGGTGATCGAGGCTGCTGATTCTGCCGGGTATATTGCAGGTTGTAGCGGTAGGCTTATCTGACGCTTGCTGTATTACAGGTTTCCCTTTCCTAGCTTTGGTGATCGAGGCTGCTGATTCTGTCGGATAGATTGCAGGTTGTAGCGGTAGACTTATCTGACGCTTGCTGTATTACAGGTTTCTCTTTCCTAGCTTTGGTGATCGAGGCTTTTAAGTGGCTGGGATCAGAGATAGACAAAGCTCTATGAGCCAGTGTATTGAGAACTCCCAGTCGTTGAGACTTATGATGGAAACTATGAGCGCTCAGATAGAGATCGATGTGTGTGGGCTTCCGGTGTACAGCTGGCTTGTTTCCCCTGATCTCGACGTAAGACATGTCTATTTTGTTTGAATAAATACAATGTTATGGAAGCTGCCATCTGCATGTCGTTATATACCTTAAAAATTCTTCAGAATATCAACGGTTCTGTACCGTACGAATATTTTTTGTTCGGAATCATTGTGCAATTTTCAGGTGACAGGATTTTCTGAAGCCCACTATGACGACTGCTGTGAATAATCACATAGTTTGTTGATCGTTCTGAACTGACACCAGGTTCGTCTAATTTATTTGCTGGTCATTACAGATCTCAGTTTGTTGAGGGCTTTTACAATATATAACATTTGTATCATGACTTCTCTCAGTTCTTCAACCCGCCTCGGTAGCGTGGATGGTAGCGTGTCTGCCTCACGTTCAAGAGGTCCCGAGTTCGAAACTCGGTCAGGGTGAGTTACCTGGATAAGGCTTTTCCCGGGGTTTCCCTTATCCTCATAGACGAATGTCGGATAACTGTAAGCTCAATGGTCCCCGGACTCATTTGAGCATTATTTCAGTCATTTATTTCATCGTCCGATATGACTTGATGTTGGAGGACGTAAATTTAAAAAAAAAACTATTAAACCTGGTTCATCCATTTAAAAGTTTTGTTCATTTTTGTTCATTAGCATTAAGACAAATGCCGAGCTGGAGATCTGCATTGAGGAGAATTTACAAATGTGTTAATGACAGTAAGAAGTCAAAACTATTGCAATACCTCGTTGTTGTGGAAGTAGCCCGTCTCTGCTGGCAGGCTTTGCTTAAGCCTCAATGATGTTACTGCGTGCACACACTCAATAAGGTTTAGCCGCAGGGGTACTGAAGCGTAACTCATTTTCGTTTAGTTAGGTAGGCAGTTAGAGGGAACCACTTACTTCTCTAAGAATTTTGTTTTAATTTTAAGAACCATACCCACTACACTATGTTGTAAGTACGTTTATGCATTCTAATGGGTAAATGCAGAGGCCAGCACCCTCTGAATGCGACTTGTGGTACAGTTTTGTGTAGTGTATATTACGTCATTCTACTGTGGAGTTAACCATTTCATAAATATTCCTTGTTATTTGTTTCAATTTTCCAGTACTTATACTTCTTTCAAATAGTAAGTCGTTATTCATATTTTATCTGTTGGACATACTAAGACATCACAAAACATGTGACTATCACTTAAAGTCTACTGTATTCCCTTGTAACTACAATAAGATGATGTTTATCTTGAAGTAGATAGAGCAATAAGTGTTTGTACAAGAGTAGAGAAAGTCATGTATACATCACATAACGACCAAAACATTTGACTATCACTTAAAGTCTACTGTATTCCCTTGTAACTACAATAAGATAATGTTTATCATGAAGTAGATAGAGCAATAAGTGTTTGTACAAGAGTAGAGAAAGTCATATATACATCACATAACGACCAAAACATTTGACTATCACTTAAAGTCTACTGTATTCCCTTGTATCTACAATAAGATAATGTTTATCATGAAGTAGATAGAGCAATAAGTGTTTGTACAAGAGTAGAGAAAGTCATATATACATCACATAACGACCAAAACATTTGACTATCACTTAAAGTCTACTGTATTCCCTTGTATCTACAATAAGATAATGTTTATCATGAAGTAGATAGAGCAATAAGTGTTTGTACAAGAGTAGAGAAAGTCATATATACATCACATAACGACCAAAACATTTGACTATCACTTAAAGTCTACTGTATTCCCTTGTAACTACAATAAGATAATGTTTATCATGAAGTAGATAGAGCAATAAGTGTTTGTACAAGAGTAGAGAAAGTCATATATACATCACATAACGACCAAAACATTTGACTATCACTTAAAGTCTACTGTATTCCCTTGTATCTACAATAAGATAATGTTTATCATGAAGTAGATAGAGCAATAAGTGTTTGTACAAGAGTAGAGAAAGCCATGTATACATCACATAACGACCAAAACATTTGACTATCACTTAAAGTCTACTGTATTCCCTTGTAACTACAATAAGATAATGTTTAACTTGAAGTAGATAGAGCAATAAGTGTTTGTACAAGAGTAGAGAAAGCCATGTATACATCACATAACGACCAAAACATTTGACTATCACTTAAAGTCTACTGTATTCCCTTGTAACTACAATAAGATAATGTTTAACTTGAAGTAGATAGAGCAATAAGTGTTTATACAAGAGTAGAGAAAGCCATGTATACATCACATAACGACCAAAACATTTGACTATCACTTAATGTCTACTGTATTCCCTTGTAACTACAATAAGATAATGTTTAACTTGAAGTAGATAGAGCAATAAGTGTTTGTACAAGAGTAGAGAAAGCCATGTATACATCACATAACGACCAAAACATTTGACTATCACTTAAAGTCTACTGTATTCCCTTGTAACTACAATAAGATAATGTTTAACTTGAAGTAGATAGAGCAATAAGTGTTTGTATAAGAGTAGAGAAAGCCATGTGAGTACAGTCCATATACTTTAAGAGGTTATTGTATTATTATGGAGAAACAATAGAAAACAGATAAGATGGAGAATTCGCAAAGTACTGCCTGTTTTGGTATAGATTAAGTAAGAAATTGTGAAGGGAAGCTCACGATCTACACTCACGTAATGACGCACAAGTTTTGGTGAAAGTAGAGAATCTGATAGCAGAAAACAGAAAACAAAGGCACACCACAGTAATTATGATTAGCACATAAGTCCTCTGTTGCTGTGCGTAATTCGCCAGAGGTATGCAGGTAAGTTCTGCCAAATTGTATTTGCATGACAAAGTGTTGACACACTTATATTATGTCATAAGTGATTTTCCGAGATATTCTTTGTTTTATTTACAATTTTCAAACGTGTGTACATCATTAATTACTATGTAGCTCTCTTTTGTTTCCTATGATTTTACGTCAAAGCACGGAATTTGAAAAGTGGCATATAGGGACGTAATAGATAAAAAATGGCTGAGTTCTCATCAACATTGTTGAAAGCTAACCTTTAAATAAAGATACTCCTTGCGTGTTATCAGGGCGATAATAAAGTGGACTTTCAAACCAACAGTCACTATATGTACTTACAGTAGAGGAAAATCTTGTCGTTTACCAAACATGACAATAATGTACTTAGATTTTAGTTGATAAGTTGTCTATTAACTTACATGTAAAATACAGTTTTGTACGATTACCTGTATCAGTTGAAAATACTGATGGAGGAAGTATTGTTCGATGTTAAGTGAACATATATTGATGTAACATGTTGCATGTCTGGAAGCTACCATGATCTGTAAACATGGCAATGACCTCACTAAATTGGCGGTCATTGAACCAAGAAGCAACGGCGCCCACCTCTTAAATTTGTCTGTCAGTGATTCACAACAAAGCGTGTGGCCGCTCCACGATGTCAGAATGTACTCTTAATGAAGTGTAAACATTATCTGTTTACATCTGTAGGTACCGTAAAGTAATTCTCTTACATTCCCACGCTGGTTTATACCCTTACGTTTGTAATGTGGAAGTTTCGATCAGTAATGTCAAAACAATAAAACATCGCATTCATGAACAAAGTGATCCGACCTATTGTGTTAAGTTATTATTGCATAAAACAAAGCATAACGCTGACGTTATGTCAACAATGGCTTATTGACTCAGCCTCAAATACTAATTCTAGGACTAAACAATGAGGCATTTCTCTTATTTACAATAATGGAGCCCGGATTTTATGTAATAACAATTTAAGAAATATGTACATAAATATGTAACAAAATATTGTGAAATATGTAACTAAATGTGTAATAAAGCAATTATAATAAAAATGTTATTTTTTTTTTTTGCTATAAAAAAGAAGTCCACCTAGTCAAATCTCTAAGTAAATTTTTAATCGATTCACTTCTGCTAAAAATCAATACTGAACACAGTTAACTATAATATACTTTTCCAAATGTTCTGGTGTCATGCACAGTCTTCTGTCTAATAATATGTTGTTTTTTATTTGCAAAAACCCTTCAACTTCGCAACAAGCAAATGGTGCATATTTATAAAGAGGGACTGTGCTAGGAATAATAGTTTCAGGGGGTTCTACATTTTCACCATTAAATAAGCCAGAAAGAGTAACAAGAGATGTGTATCCAGGATTCTTTTCTTTAGCACCGACTGCAGTTTAGTGAAAACTACATTACATTTCCCATGGTAACACTGACCTTTTGAACTGCATCTCCCATTATTTCCACAGCTTCTTGGAGAGGCCTACCTGAAGTTACCATTTCTTGATACTGTCGGGAAATTGATGCTTTATGCTGAAGTGACTTGCCATGTATGAAACTGAACTGAGCACTTTAGAACTGTTGAATGCTGACAAGGATTCACTCACACACACTGCAGGATCAGTAGAAAAGTTCTCAATCACTGACTTCACAGCTTCAAAGTGCTTACTGTAGAAAATTACAGCTTCGTTCCATGTTGCCCATCTTCTTATCACTGGCTCTGGAGGCAGAGGTACATCAGGTAGCTGTTCCTTGTACGCCCTACGGACATTTTAAGAAAACCTTCTTCGTTGCAGCATCAATTTCTCTATGTTTGTTACTGCTTGTGTGTGGGTCATAACAGCAGTGAGCTTCTGTTGTCTCAGTTTAGTGTATCACTTATCTCACATCCACTTTAACATTAGAAGTTTGTCTTGACTCTCGAAATAAAGCATCAATTTCTCTATGTTTGTTACTGCTTGTGTGTGGGTCATAACAGCAGTGAGCTTCTGTTGTCTCAGTTTAGTGTATCACTTATCTCACATCCACTTTAACATTAGAAGTTTATTTGTCTTGACTCTCGAAATAAAGCATCAATTTCTCTATGTTTGTTACTGCTTGTGTGGGTCATAACAGCAGTGAGCTTCTGTTGTCTCAGTTTAGTGTATCACTTATCTCACATCCGCTTTAACATTAGAAGTTTATTTGTCTTGACTCTCGAAATAAAGCATCAATTTCTCTATGTTTGTTACTGCTTGTGTGTGGGTCATAACAGCAGTGAGCTTCTGTTGTCTCAGTTTAGTGTATCACTTATCTCACATCCGCTTTAACATTAGAAGTTTATTTGTCTTGACTCTCGAAATAAAGCATCAATTTCTCTATGTTTGTTACTGCTTGTGTGTGTCATAACAGCAGTGAGCTTCTGCTGTCTCAGTTTAGTGTATCACTTATCTCACATCCGCTTTAACATTAGAAGTTTATTTGTCTTGACTCTCGAAATAAAGCATCAATTTCTCTATGTTTGTTACTGCTTGTGTGTGTCATAACAGCAGTGAGCTTCTGCTGTCTCAGTTTAGTGTATCACTTATCTCACATGCGCTTTAACATTAGAAGTTCATTTGTCTTGACTCTCGAAATAAAGCATCAATTTCTCTATGTTTGTTACTGCTTGTGTGTGGGTCATAACAGCAGTGAGCTTCTGTTGTCTCAGTTTAGTGTATCACTTATCTCACATCCACTTTAACATTAGAAGTTTATTTGTCTTGACTCTCGAAATAAAGCATCAATTTCTCTATGTTTGTTACTGCTTGTGTGGGTCATAACAGCAGTGAGCTTCTGTTGTCTCAGTTTAGTGTATCACTTATCTCACATCCGCTTTAACATTAGAAGTTTATTTGTCTTGACTCTCGAAATAAAGCATCAATTTCTCTATGTTTGTTACTGCTTGTGTGTGGGTCATAACAGCAGTGAGCTTCTGTTGTCTCAGTTTAGTGTATCACTTATCTCACATCCGCTTTAACATTAGAAGTTTATTTGTCTTGACTCTCGAAATAAAGCATCAATTTCTCTATGTTTGTTACTGCTTGTGTGTGTCATAACAGCAGTGAGCTTCTGCTGTCTCAGTTTAGTGTATCACTTATCTCACATCCGCTTTAACATTAGAAGTTTATTTGTCTTGACTCTCGAAATAAAGCATCAATTTCTCTATGTTTGCTACCGCTTGTGTGTGGGTCATAACAGCAGTGAGCTTCTGTTGTCTCAGTTTAGTGTATCGCTTATCTCACATCCACTTTAACATTAGAAGTTTATTTGTCTTGACTCTCGAAATAAAGCATCAATTTCTCTATGTTTGTTACTGCTTGTGTGTGGGTCATAACAGCAGTGAGCTTCTGTTGTCTCAGTTTAGTGTATCGCTTATCTCACATCCACTTTAACATTAGAAGTTCATTTGTCTTGACTCTCGAAATAAAGCATCAATTTCTCTATGTTTGTTACTGCTTGTGTGTGGGTCATAACAGCAGTGAGCTTCTGTTGTCTCAGTTTAGTGTATCACTTATCTCACATCCACTTTAACATTAGAAGTTTATTTGTCTTGACTCTCGAAATAAAGCATCAATTTCTCTATGTTTGTTACTGCTTGTGTGTGGGTCATAACAGCAGTGAGCTTCTGTTGTCTCAGTTTAGTGTATCACTTATCTCACATCCACTTTAACATTAGAAGTTTATTTGTCTTGACTCTCGAAATAAAGCATCAATTTCTCTATGTTTGTTACCACTTGTGTGTGGGTCATAACAGCAGTGAGCTTCTGTTGTCTCAGTTTAGTGTATCACTTATCTCACATCCGCTTTAACATTAGAAGTTTATTTGTCTTGACTCTCGAAATAAAGCATCAATTTCTCTATGTTTGTTACTGCTTGTGTGTGTCATAACAGCAGTGAGCTTCTGCTGTCTCAGTTTAGTGTATCACTTATCTCACATCCGCTTTAACATTAGAAGTTTATTTGTCTTGACTCTCGAAATAAAGCATCAATTTCTCTATGTTTGTTACTGCTTGTGTGTGTCATAACAGCAGTGAGCTTCTGCTGTCTCAGTTTAGTGTATCACTTATCTCACATCCACTTTAACATTAGAAGTTTATTTGTCTTGACTCTCGAAATAAAGCATCAATTTCTCTATGTTTGTTACTGCTTGTGTGTGGGTCATAACAGCAGTGAGCTTCTGTTGTCTCAGTTTAGTGTATCGCTTATCTCACATCCGCTTTAACATTAGAAGTTCATTTATTTTGACTCTCGAAATAAAGCATCAATTTCTCTATGTTTGTTACTGCTTGCGTGTGGGTCATAACAGCAGTGAGCCTCTGCTGACTCAGTTTAGTGTATCACTTATCTCACATCCGTTTTAACATTAGAAGTTTATTTGTCTTGACTCTCGAAATAAAGCATCAATTTCTCTATGTTTGTTACTGCTTGTGTGTGGGTCATAACAGCAGTGAGCTTCTGTTGTCTCAGTTTAGTGTATCACTTATCTCACATCCACTTTAACATTAGAAGTTCATTTGTCTTGACTCTCGAAATAAAGCATCAATTTCTCTATGTTTGTTACTGCTTGTGTGTGGGTCATAACAGCAGTGAGCTTCTGTTGTCTCAGTTTAGTGTATCACTTATCTCACATCCACTTTAACATTAGAAGTTCATTTGTCTTGACTCTCGAAATAAAGCATCAATTTCTCTATGTTTGTTACTGTTTGTGTGTGGGTCATAACAGCAGTGAGCTTCTGCTGTCTCAGTTTAGTGTATCACTTATCTCACATCCACTTTAACATTAGAAGTTTATTTGTCTTGACTCTCGAAATAAAGCATCAATTTCTCTATGTTTGTTACTGTTTGTGTGTGGGTCATAACAGCAGTGAGCCTCTGTTGTCTCAGTTTAGTGTATCACTTATCTCACATCCACTTTAACATTAGAAGTTTATTTGTCTTGACTCTCGAAATAAAGCATCAATTTCTCTATGTTTGTTACTGCTTGTGTGTGGGTCATAACAGCAGTGAGCTTCTGTTGTCTCAGTTTAGTGTATCACTTATCTCACATCCGCTTTAACTTTAGAAGTTCATTTGTCTTGACTCTCGAAATAAATCATCAATTTCTCTATGTTTGTTACTGCTTGTGTGTGGGTCATAACAGCAGTGAGCTTCTGTTGTCTCAGTTTAGTGTATCACTTTTCTCACATCCGCTTTAACATTAGAAGTTTATTTCTCTTGACTCTCGAAATAAAGCATAAATTTCTCTATGTTTGTTACTGCTTGTGTGTGGGTCATAACAGCAGTGAGCTTCTGCTGTCTCAGTTTAGTGTATCACTTATCTCACATGCGCTTTAAGATTAGAAGTTCATTTGTCTTGACTCTGGAAATAAAGCATCAATTTCTCTATGTTTGTTACTGCTTGTGTGTGGGTCATAACAGCAGTGAGCTTCTGCTGTCTCAGTTTAGTGTATCACTTATCTCACACCTACTTTAACATTAGAAGTTCATTTGGCTTGACTCTCGAAATAAAGCATCAATTTCTCTATGTTTGTTACTGCTTTTGTGTGGGTCATAACAGCAGTGAGCTTCTGTTGTCTCAGTTTAGTGTATCACTTATCTCACATCCGTTTTAACATTAGAAGTTCATTTGTCTTGCCTCTCGAAATAAAGCATCAATTTCTCTATGTTTGTTACCACTTGTGTGTGGGTCATAACAGCAGTGAGCCTCTGCTGTCTCAGTTTAGTGTATCACTTATCTCACATCCGCTTTAACATTAGAAGTTCATTTGTTTTGAATCTCGAAATAAAGCATCAATTTCTCTGTTTGTTACCACTTGTGTGTGGGTCATAACAGCAGTGAGCTTCTTTTGTCTCAGTTTAGTGTATCACTTATCTCACATCCGCTTTAACATTAGAAGTTCATTTGTCTTGCCTCTCGAAATAAAGCATCAATTTCTCTATGTTTGTTACTGTTTGTGTGTGGGTCATAACAGCAGTGAGCCCCTGCTGTCTCAGTTTAGTGTATCACTTATCTCACATCCGTTTTAACATTAGAAGTTCATTTGTCTTGACTCTCGAAATAAAACATCAATTTCTCTATGTTTGTTACTGCTTGTGTGTGGGTCATAACAGCAGTGAGCTTCTGTTGTCTCAGTTTAGTGTATCACTTTTCTCACATCCGCTTTAACATTAGAAGTTCATTTGTTTTGAATCTCGAAATAAACCATCAATTTTCTATGTTTGTTACTGCTTGTGTGTGGGTCATAACAGCAGTGAGATTCTTTTGTCTCAGTTTAGTGTATCACTTATCTCACATCCGCTTTAACATTAGATGTTCATTTGTCTTGACTCTCGAAATAAATCATCAATTTCTCTATGTTTGTTACTGCTTGTGTGTGGGTCATAACAGCAGTGAGCTTCTGTTGTCTCAGTTTAGTGTATCACTTATCTCACATGCGCTTTAACATTAGAAGTTCATTTGTCTTGACTCTCGAAATAAATCATCAATTTCTCTATGTTTGTTACTGCTTGTGTGTGGGTCATAACAGCAGTGAGCTTCTGTTGTCTCAGTTTAGTGTATCACTTTTCTCACATCCGCTTTAACATTAGAAGTTTATTTGTCTTGACTCTCGAAATAAAGCATCAATTTCTCTATGTTTGTTACTGCTTGTGTGTGGGTCATAACAGCAGTGAGCTTCTGCTGTCTCAGTTTAGTGTATCACTTATCTCACACCTACTTTAACATTAGAAGTTCATTTGGCTTGACTCTCGAAATAAATCATCAATTTCTCTATGTTTGTTACTGCTTGTGTGTGGGTCATAACAGCAGTGAGCTTCTGTTGTCTCAGTTTAGTGTATCACTTATCTCACATGCGCTTTAGCATTAGAAGTTCATTTGTCTTGACTCTCGAAATAAATCATCAATTTCTCTATGTTTGTTACTGCTTGTGTGTGGGTCATAACAGCAGTGAGCTTCTGTTGTCTCAGTTTAGTGTATCACTTTTCTCACATCCGCTTTAACATTAGAAGTTTATTTGTCTTGACTCTCGAAATAAAGCATCAATTTCTCTATGTTTGTTACTGCTTGTGTGTGGGTCATAACAGCAGTGAGCTTCTGCTGTCTCAGTTTAGTGTATCACTTATCTCACATGCGCTTTAACATTAGAAGTTCATTTGTCTTGACTCTGGAAATAAAGCATCAATTTCTCTATGTTTGTTACTGCTTGTGTGTGGGTCATAACAGCAGTGAGCTTCTGCTGTCTCAGTTTAGTGTATCACTTATCTCACATCCACTTTAACATTAGAAGTTCATTTGTCTTGACTCTGGAAATAAAGCATCAATTTCTCTATGTTTGTTACTGCTTGTGTGTGGGTCATAACAGCAGTGAGCTTCTGCTGTCTCAGTTTAGTGTATCACTTATCTCACATCCACTTTAACATTAGAAGTTCATTTGTCTTGACTCTGGAAATAAAGCATCAATTTCTCTATGTTTGTTACTGCTTGTGTGTGGGTCATAACAGCAGTGAGCTTCTGTTGTCTCAGTTTAGTGTATCACTTATCTCACACCTACTTTAACATTAGAAGTTCATTTGGCTTGACTCTCGAAATAAAGCATCAATTTCTCTATGTTTGTTACTGCTTGTGTGTGGGTCATAACAGCAGTGAGCTTCTGCTGTCTCAGTTTAGTGTATCACTTATCTCACATGCGCTTTAACATTAGAAGTTCATTTGTCTTGACTCTGGAAATAAAGCATCAATTTCTCTATGTTTGTTACTGCTTGTGTGTGGGTCATAACAGCAGTGAGCTTCTGTTGTCTCAGTTTAGTGTATCACTTATCTCACACCTACTTTAACATTAGAAGTTCATTTGGCTTGACTCTCGAAATAAAGCATCAATTTCTCTATGTTTGTTACTGCTTTTGTGTGGGTCATAACAGCAGTGAGCTTCTGTTGTCTCAGTTTAGTGTATCACTTATCTCACATCCGTTTTAACATTAGAAGTTCATTTGTCTTGCCTCTCGAAATAAAGCATCAATTTCTCTATGTTTGTTACCACTTGTGTGTGGGTCATAACAGCAGTGAGCCTCTGCTGTCTCAGTTTAGTGTATCACTTATCTCACATCCGCTTTAACATTAGAAGTTCATTTGTTTTGAATCTCGAAATAAAGCATCAATTTCTCTGTTTGTTACCACTTGTGTGTGGGTCATAACAGCAGTGAGCTTCTTTTGTCTCAGTTTAGTGTATCACTTATCTCACATCCGCTTTAACATTAGAAGTTCATTTGTCTTGCCTCTCGAAATAAAGCATCAATTTCTCTATGTTTGTTACTGTTTGTGTGTGGGTCATAACAGCAGTGAGCCCCTGCTGTCTCAGTTTAGTGTATCACTTATCTCACATCCGTTTTAACATTAGAAGTTCATTTGTCTTGACTCTCGAAATAAAACATCAATTTCTCTATGTTTGTTACTGCTTGTGTGTGGGTCATAACAGCAGTGAGCTTCTGTTGTCTCAGTTTAGTGTATCACTTTTCTCACATCCGCTTTAACATTAGAAGTTCATTTGTTTTGAATCTCGAAATAAACCATCAATTTTCTATGTTTGTTACTGCTTGTGTGTGGGTCATAACAGCAGTGAGATTCTTTTGTCTCAGTTTAGTGTATCACTTATCTCACATCCGCTTTAACATTAGATGTTCATTTGTCTTGACTCTCGAAATAAATCATCAATTTCTCTATGTTTGTTACTGCTTGTGTGTGGGTCATAACAGCAGTGAGCTTCTGTTGTCTCAGTTTAGTGTATCACTTATCTCACATGCGCTTTAACATTAGAAGTTCATTTGTCTTGACTCTCGAAATAAATCATCAATTTCTCTATGTTTGTTACTGCTTGTGTGTGGGTCATAACAGCAGTGAGCTTCTGTTGTCTCAGTTTAGTGTATCACTTTTCTCACATCCGCTTTAACATTAGAAGTTTATTTGTCTTGACTCTCGAAATAAAGCATCAATTTCTCTATGTTTGTTACTGCTTGTGTGTGGGTCATAACAGCAGTGAGCTTCTGCTGTCTCA
Organism: Mantis religiosa; assembly: GCA_030765055.1. Taxonomy (NCBI): domain Eukaryota; kingdom Metazoa; phylum Arthropoda; class Insecta; order Mantodea; family Mantidae; genus Mantis; species Mantis religiosa. The sequence goes on from JAUKNK010000207.1 coordinate 684,870, forward strand.
GTTTAGTGTATCACTTATCTCACACCTACTTTAACATTAGAAGTTCATTTGGCTTGACTCTCGAAATAAATCATCAATTTCTCTATGTTTGTTACTGCTTGTGTGTGGGTCATAACAGCAGTGAGCTTCTGTTGTCTCAGTTTAGTGTATCACTTATCTCACATGCGCTTTAGCATTAGAAGTTCATTTGTCTTGACTCTCGAAATAAATCATCAATTTCTCTATGTTTGTTACTGCTTGTGTGTGGGTCATAACAGCAGTGAGCTTCTGTTGTCTCAGTTTAGTGTATCACTTTTCTCACATCCGCTTTAACATTAGAAGTTTATTTGTCTTGACTCTCGAAATAAAGCATCAATTTCTCTATGTTTGTTACTGCTTGTGTGTGGGTCATAACAGCAGTGAGCTTCTGCTGTCTCAGTTTAGTGTATCACTTATCTCACATGCGCTTTAACATTAGAAGTTCATTTGTCTTGACTCTGGAAATAAAGCATCAATTTCTCTATGTTTGTTACTGCTTGTGTGTGGGTCATAACAGCAGTGAGCTTCTGCTGTCTCAGTTTAGTGTATCACTTATCTCACATCCACTTTAACATTAGAAGTTCATTTGTCTTGACTCTGGAAATAAAGCATCAATTTCTCTATGTTTGTTACTGCTTGTGTGTGGGTCATAACAGCAGTGAGCTTCTGCTGTCTCAGTTTAGTGTATCACTTATCTCACATCCACTTTAACATTAGAAGTTCATTTGTCTTGACTCTGGAAATAAAGCATCAATTTCTCTATGTTTGTTACTGCTTGTGTGTGGGTCATAACAGCAGTGAGCTTCTGTTGTCTCAGTTTAGTGTATCACTTATCTCACACCTACTTTAACATTAGAAGTTCATTTGGCTTGACTCTCGAAATAAAGCATCAATTTCTCTATGTTTGTTACTGCTTGTGTGTGGGTCATAACAGCAGTGAGCTTCTGCTGTCTCAGTTTAGTGTATCACTTATCTCACATGCGCTTTAACATTAGAAGTTCATTTGTCTTGACTCTGGAAATAAAGCATCAATTTCTCTATGTTTGTTACTGCTTGTGTGTGGGTCATAACAGCAGTGAGCTTCTGCTGTCTCAGTTTAGTGTATCACTTATCTCACATCCACTTTAACATTAGAAGTTCATTTGTCTTGACTCTGGAAATAAAGCATCAATTTCTCTATGTTTGTTACTGCTTGTGTGTGGGTCATAACAGCAGTGAGCTTCTGCTGTCTCAGTTTAGTGTATCACTTATCTCACATGCGCTTTAACATTAGAAGTTCATTTGTCTTGACTCTGGAAATAAAGCATCAATTTCTCTATGTTTGTTACTGCTTGTGTGTGGGTCATAACAGCAGTGAGCTTCTGCTGTCTCAGTTTAGTGTATCACTTATCTCACATGCGCTTTAACATTAGAAGTTCATTTGTCTTGACTCTGGAAATAAAGCATCAATTTCTCTATGTTTGTTACTGCTTGTGTGTGGGTCATAACAGCAGTGAGCTTCTGCTGTCTCAGTTTAGTGTATCACTTATCTCACATCCACTTTAACATTAGAAGTTCATTTGTCTTGACTCTGGAAATAAAGCATCAATTTCTCTATGTTTGTTACTGCTTGTGTGTGGGTCATAACAGCAGTGAGCTTCTGCTGTCTCAGTTTAGTGTATCACTTATCTCACACCTACTTTAACATTAGAAGTTCATTTGGCTTGACTCTGGAAATAAAGCATCAATTTCTCTATGTTTGTTACTGCTTTTGTGTGGATCATAACAGCAGTGAGCTTCTGTTGTCTCAGTTTAGTGTATCACTTTTCTCACATCCGCTTTAACATTAGAAGTTCATTTGTTTTGAATCACGAAATAAAGCATCAATTTCTCTATGTTTGTTACTGCTTGTGTGTGGGTCATAACAGCAGTGAGCTTCTGTTGTCTCAGTTTAGTGTATCACTTATCTCACATCCGCTTTAACATTAGAAGTTCATTTGTCTTGCCTCTCGAAATAAAGCATCAATTTCTCTATGTTTGTTACCACTTGTGTGTGGGTCATAACAGCAGTGAGCCTCTGCTGTCTCAGTTTAGTGTATCACTTATCTCACATCCGCTTTAACATTAGAAGTTCATTTGTTTTGAATCTCGAAATAAAGCATCAATTTCTCTGTTTGTTACCACTTGTGTGTGGGTCATAACAGCAGTGAGCTTCTTTTGTCTCAGTTTAGTGTATCACTTATCTCACATCCGCTTTAACATTAGAAGTTCATTTGTCTTGCCTCTCGAAATAAAGCATCAATTTCTCTATGTTTGTTACCACTTGTGTGTGGGTCATAACAGCAGTGAGCCCCTGCTGTCTCAGTTTAGTGTATCACTTATCTCACATCCGTTTTAACATTAGAAGTTCATTTGTCTTGACTCTCGAAGTACATCAATTTCTCTATGTTTGTTAATGCTTGTGTGTGGGTCATAACAGCAGCGAGCTTCTGCTGTCTCAGTTTAGTGTATCACTTATCTCACATCCGCTTTAACATTAGAAGTTCATTTGTCTTGACTCTCGAAATAAAACATCAATTTCTCTATGTTTGTTACTGCTTGTGTGTGGGTCATAACAGCAGTGAGCTTCTGTTGTCTCAGTTTAGTGTATCACTTTTCTCACATCCGCTTTAACATTAGAAGTTCATTTGTCTTGACTCTCGAAATAAATCATCAATTTCTCTATGTTTGTTACTGCTTGTGTGTGAGTCATAACAGCAGTGAGCTTCTGTTGTCTCAGTTTAGTGTATCACTTTTCTCACATCCGCTTTAACATTAGAAGTTTATTTGTCTTGACTCTCGAAATAAAGCATCAATTTCTCTATGTTTGTTACTGCTTGTGTGTGGGTCATAACAGCAGTGAGCTTCTGTTGTCTCAGTTTAGTGTATCACTTATCTCACATCCGCTTTAACATTAGAAGTTCATTTGTCTTGCCTCTCGAAATAAAGCATCAATTTCTCTATGTTTGTTAATGCTTGTGTGTGGGTCATAACAGCAGCGAGCTTCTGCTGTCTCAGTTTAGTGTATCACTTATCTCACATCCGCTTTAACATTAGAAGTTCATTTGTCTTGCCTCTCGAAATAAAGCATCAATTTCTCTATGTTTGTTAATGCTTGTGTGTGGGTCATAACAGCAGCGAGCTTCTGCTGTCTCAGTTTAGTGTATCACTTATCTCACATCAGCTTTAACATTAGAAGTTCATTTGTCTTGACTCTCGAAATAAAGCATCAATTTCTCTATGTTTGTTACTGTTTGTGTGTGGGTCATAACAGCAGTGAGCCTCTGTCGTCTCAGTTTAGTGTATCACTTATCTCACATCCACTTTAACATTAGAAGTTCATTTGTCTTGACTCTCGAAGTACATCAATTTCTCTATGTTTGTTGATGCTTGTGTGTGGGTCATAACAGCAGCGAGCTTCTGCTGTCTCAGTTTAGTGTATCACTTATCTCACATCCGCTTTAACATTAGAAGTTCATTTGTCTTGACTCTCGAAGTACATCAATTTCTCTATGTTTGTTAATGCTTGTGCGTGGTTCATAATCACGGCTGGTTCATCAACACTGTCTCAATCTGAATATATCTGTTTAAAGGTTCTCTTACAGAAAGCAGGTGGCGTCTGGTGCTATAAGAATTCCAGAATAGCAATTTATCGTCTGGAAGGAAAAAAATCTAGTTTGCTACTGTAAAAAAGCATACTTTTTCAAAACTTGCCAGGGTTAACGAAGTTTTATTGTGTTTGTATATACCCAAGACCCTTTGAAAGTTAGCTGCATTCATGTTTTACATAATTAAATGGAAAGTTTGGAACAGCAGATCTTGGAAAGTTTTAGCAGTGTCACTAAAACAGCAATTTGTTTGGCCCGGGTATCTCATCTAATAAGCCATGAAAACTGCTTACTCCAAGCATCAATTAGAAGAAATCAGGATTTGACTGCGGGCGGTATCTTGTATTTAATAGCACCAAGTGGTAAACCAGAAGTAAGAAAGTTCAATAAATCGAATGTGATTGCGTTCACGTGACTTTCTTCTACAAGCTACTGTTACAAACACTCAATTTGCTTCAAGATAAACATTATCTTATTGTAGTTACAACGGAATATGGGAATATAATAAAACTTTTCAAACCTGGTCATTAAATATGAACAAGGATAAATGACGAATTTGATATAAAACGCAGATTCTCCATAACTTTTTCAATACGCTCTGTTACTTTTGTTGATAATATAGCATATTAGTATTTGTGTTAGTACAGTTGGTACTACCGTGCATGTACTGCCAACATATAACTGACACGCATGTCTCCTATCCTTTCGCCGTGCCATTCCCTGCTAAAGACTTGAGTCTTTGCGGAGAAATGTTATTTCCTGCCAGTTTCCATAGAATACTAATGCAACAGTGTTAAGGCAACTTCTGTACTTTTTTGATTATAGGAAAAGTTATTTCATTGTGTCTTGAAATAAATGATAAATGTGTAGTGTTTAACGCCCGCTTTCACTACATGCGGCACCGCAGGCGGTGACACTGATGATACATGAGATGAAGATGGAGCACCGGTGGAATGAGATGGCGGGGTAAACCGGAGATCCCGGAGAAAACCCGCCCCAACGCCGTGTTGTCCACCACAAATCTCACTTTGCGGTCACCTGGGATCGAACCCGGGCGCCTTGGTGAGAGCCAAGCGGTCTAACCACTGAGCCACTATGGTAAGCTTGACCACATGAAAATTATTTTAAAAGGCAGGCTTTTTAAGCGATCTCAGGTTACGAGATGCTACCGGAAACGCCGGGCGATACTGCCCCGTCGAGTTCAACCCAAAGTGAACTACTTCCTTAGGGAAGGAACAAGAGAAAGCATCCTAGGTGACTGAAGCTACACGCTGGTTTATTGATTCCATTTCGCTGATTCGAATCCGGCCCAGAACGATAGTTTTTAAGTGTACTTTAGAAGTGACAGAGTTACTGACTGGACTGGACTACGCTACTGAGGGGATTCGGCACGAAGGTCCAGTCTTGGTGCCACCAAGTGGGGCACCCCGGGAGGAACGATGAGGCGAGAGGAGACAGAGGGCGTCGTCCCAAATAGCTACGACAGTGCAGAGAGCAGTCTTTATACTTTACGCTGGAAACTTCCTGTGAGGTCAGTACAGCCGGTATCCACAACCGAAAAAGTACCCATGGGTCGGTAGATCGGCCCGGAACTCCCAAATTCCGGACCACAGTCGTAACTGCCTGTCAAACCTATGATAATGCGTTACCGCTGTTTTATCAAATACATAAAGTTGCAAGAGTATGTAGTTTGACAGAATACAGTGCAGAAATAGCTGAACTGTTACAGAGTCGCAGTTAAGTTGGCAGTCTTGTAGTAAAAGCAATAAAGCTTGTCAGACACACAGGTCGCTTCTAGCTGACAGAAACAAGCAACTCCAAGCTGCTCCAGGCGTTTGGTACACTCGCAGCATTTAGGAAACACTTCTCTTGAAATACGTGATGCAGAACCATGAGCTTTATGAACAGTACTGATGTTTCAGTAACTCTATTCTATGTACAGAGTGACCTATGCCATAATCTGAAATAATCTTCCTGTATTCAGCAATATGTTAGTTCCCAAATCAAGTGTTACTAAATGGTTGTTGTCCCTCACGTAGTACAGTAAAACCTCCTAAAACTGATCCCTTATATGCCGGAAACCTGGAAAAATGGAAAATAAATTTCGCAACAGAGCTATTTCCATGTAAAATTACAGACTAAGCCAGAATGGACTACGAAAACAATTTCAAATGTTTACAAAAACCAACAGATACCTAGATTACCGCAAAGGAGCATTGTTGTTACTAACAATGCTTCACATCACAAGTGAGAAGACAATAAAATGCTCTCGACGAACAATTGAAGGTCATAAATACAGAATTTGAGTAGCGTAGATGGTAGCATGTGTGCCTTATGTTCAAGAGGTCCCTAGTTCGAATCTCGGTCAGGGTGAGTTACCTGGATAAGGGTTTTTCCGGGGTTTTCCCTTATCCTTACAGACGAATGTCAGGTAGCTCTAAGCTCCATGGAGCCCGGACACATTTGAGCATCATTTCACCCATTCCATTCACCGTCCGATATGACTTAACGTTGGAGCACGTAAAATTACAAAATAAATAAATAAATACAGAAATTCCTGCAGAACATTTAATTATATCATTAACTATTGGTAGTTTGAGTCCCTTTCTGTCTGATAAATGTCTCAACTTCCCGATTTGATTATAACCCTCGTGGAAAATGTCAGTGAGTTGTCCGAACTGGACGGGCAAGCCGTAACCTGTACAAGTGACAAGACTGCACTCGTCTTGGTCGGGTTATAAAAACACATTTTGTACAACATACAAATACCAAATACACCAAGTTCCACTATTCTCTTACTGTAGTACAAACATTACTTGTTTAAGTTGGTACTCTTGAGTTACTATGTATTTGTTCTATTATCAGTTTTAAGTAATTTCTCCATTCAATCGTTTTATTTATAATTGTTATGTATTATTGTTACGTTTGTAATGAAATGAGTCCAGTGTTGTCAGGTACAAAACAATAAAACATCGCATTAATGAACAAAGTGATGAGTTAATACTAAATGATGGTAAACCAAAAGTTTTGTTGTAGTTCACTTATTGTGTTAAGTCATTATTACATAAAATAATGTTTATAAAGTTACTCAGGCAGGTTGGCAACCATGTCTCATTGACTCAGAGCGCCTACTAAGTTTAACATCAGGTTAATAAGTAACAACCAGGTGAGTCTTCTGCCCCTATTTATTGTGATCTATGCAATCGCAGTTTATAGTCTAATGTGAAAACATAGACTCCTTTAGCCTAAAAACCGCCATTGCAGCCTTACTGTTCTACTCGGTATTATACGCAGCCAGCATTAACACTTACAGTCTTGAATGAGGACCAAGAAGTTGCGAAAAGCTTAAATAAACGGTTTGTCATGCATATAATACCAACAAGGTGATAAACAAATGCTTTCATAAAGGGCACCAGACAGAACGTGGCAATTGGCGGAGTGGGTTAACTTGCTGGAATCTGGTGATAAATAAAATAAAATAAAATCTGCATATCTAATAGTTTTTGTTTCATGCCTTTTGCATCTGTGAAATGTTTAAAACTTGGTTGAATAGAAGTTTGTAAACTCGTCTAAAATTATTACTGCAGCTTTCTTATCTGGGTATGATGTTTTTGGAATCGACATACATAGTGATTACTTTTTGTCTCATACAACACTTATACACTGAGTTATCTATCCATCCTGTATAAACTGTTCTGCAAATCATCCATTAGAAGACATTCAAGATATGCCTAAGTCACATATGTTGCTTAGCAATTTGCATAAATTCAAAAGTAAATAGGGGCAGGTGACTCACCTCAACAAGGGGCGTCTAGAAAGTAAGTTCTGTTTCAATTTCTCTCCGCTGTAGCGCTGCGATCGCAGTTCCGCACATGCGCGGTAGACGCTCTGTATCAAGGAGAAGAAACGTGCGCCATTGTGAGATCGCTGTCAGCCACGTACCCTTTGTTGTGCTTGTTTACAATGTCGATGTTGATTGATAATCACACCGCTTGTGAAATCAGATGTGTGATTCGTTTTCTGAATGCTAGGAAAGTAAAACCAATTGAAATTTATCGGCAAATTTGCGATGTCAAAAGGTGTTGTGTTTCTTCACGACAACGTACGACCACACACTGCAAATTCGACAAAAAAAATCCTACAGGGATTTGACTGGGACGTGTTTGACACCCCCCCCCCCCCCCCCCCGTATAGCCCTGACCTCGCTCCTAGCGACTTTCATCTGTTTTTGCATCTCAAGTCTTTCCTTGGCGGTCAACACTTCAACAATGACGAAGAGATGAAAGAAAATGTTTCCAACTTGTTAAAGACACAGGCGGCAAATTTCTATGAAGAAGGTATACAGAAACTTGTGCCTCACTATGACAAATGCCTGCAAAATGTCGGCAGTTATGTGGAAAAGTAGTTTAAGAGTTGTAGAATTTTGTGCACTAAATAATTTATCTCTATCTTACACAATTTAATTGTATTACCAAACAGAACTTACTTTTATATTTATATATATATATATATATATATATATATATATATATATATATATATATATATATAAGCTTTGATAAAACTTACCATTACAAACTAAAATATAGATATTGTCTCAGAAGTAATGTTTTTTTTTCAGAAAACAATTATTTGAAATGTATTCCTAAAAGCAATTAACTAACTTTCAAAGTATAGACATTAGATTATATGGACTTGAGCCATCGTTCAGTGAGGTTTATTATCTCACGATGGTACTAGTTTTTGATGCTAAGAATTCGGTGACACATACTTCAACTGCATTTCATTTGTCCTTAGAAACGTGGCATTCTGTCGTGTAAAGTTAAACAAGGACAAGTATCGAGAGATTGGACATTATATTTCAACAGCAGGGTACTCTATTGACCCCCCCCCCCCCACCCTCAGCCGTTAACAGCAGGACACATGAAAGAAACCCATTAAGAGACCAGAACACTTTTGGGAGTATGAGCAACGACCCTAGCCCTTCATTTGTTTAATTAAACTTACGCTCGAACATAACTCAGTCAAGAAGTGATAAAGAAATAATAAACTATGTAGTACAGTACCGTACAAAAATGTTGGTACAGTAGTAGAACAAGAGTCATGTAATTGCCCTTCCTAGCGACCCACGACCCCCAGAGTTCGGGCCACTCGGTTACGTGACTGTCTTTGGAGTGAAGAAACACTTGCTGTTGACCACAAAAATGGAACCAACTGGCTCACAGGTGCCTAATGTGACAGAAGGTATTCATACAAAGGAGAAATAAACATAGTCTATAATATTTCCGTTCCACAAACTGCGTTACTCCTGGACTGCGGTTACCTTTACATAGAGTAGACACAACAAATGTATATCTTGAATTTTCTGTGAATGTACTCAGAAGTTCTCTTTATTCTGAATGACTTTTTTATAACTGATAAACTGTAAGAGAGACAAAATATTACTTCACAACAAATGTATATCTTGAATTTTCTGTGAGTGTACTCAGAAGTTCTCTTTATTCTGAATGACTTTTGTATAACTGATAAACTGTAAGAGATAGACAAAATATTACTACACAACAAATGTATATCTTGAATTTTCTGTGAATGTACTCAGAAGTTCTCTTTATTCTGAATGACTTTTGTATAACTGATAAACTGTAAGAGATAGACAAAATATTACTTCACAACAAATGTATATCTTGAATTTTCTGTGAATGTACTCAGAAGTTCTCTTTATTCTGAATGACTTTTTTATAACTGATAAACTGTAAGAGAGACAAAATATTACTTCACAACAAATGTATATCTTGAATTTTCTGTGAATGTACTCAGAAGTTCTCTTTATTCTGAATGACTTTTGTATAACTGATAAACTGTAAGAGATAGACAAAATATTACTACACAACAAATGTATATCTTGAATTTTCTGTGAATGTACTCAGAAGTTCTCTTTATTCTGAATGACTTTTGTATAACTGATAAACTGTAAGAGATATACAAAATATTACTACATAACAAATGTATATCTTGAATTTTCTGTGAATGTACTCAGAAGTTCTCTTTATTCTGAATGACTTTTGTATAACTGATAAACTGTAAGAGATAGACAAAATATTACTACACAACAAATGTATATCTTGAATTTTCTGTGAATGTACTCAGAAGTTCTCTTTATTCTGAATGACTTTTGTATAACTGATAAACTGTAAGAGATAGACAAAATATTACTACATAACAAATGTATATCTTGAATTTTCTGTGAATGTACTCAGAAGTTCTCTTTATTCTGAATGACTTTTGTATAACTGATAAACTGTAAGAGATAGACAAAATATTACTACATAACAAATGTATATCTTGAATTTTCTGTGAATGTACTCAGAAGTTCTCTTTATTCTGAATGACTTTTGTATAACTGATAAACTGTAAGAGATATACAAAATATTACTACACAACAAATGTATATCTTGAATTTTCTGTGAATGTACTCAGAAGTTCTCTTTATTCTGAATGACTTTTGTGTAACTGATAAACTGTAAGAGATAGACAAAATATTACTACATAACAAATGTATATCTTGAATTTTCTGTGAATGTACTCAGAAGTTCTCTTTATTCTCAATGACTTTTGTATAACTGATAAACTGTAAGAGATAGACAAAATATTACTACATAACAAATGTATATCTTGAATTTTCTGTGAATGTACTCAGAAGTTCTCTTTATTCTGAATGACTTTTGTGTAACTGATAAACTGTAAGAGATAGACAAAATAGGACAATAATTTATTTTGGTGCATATCTATCATTGAATGCCACTCAACTTTATCTGTTATCGAATCCCAAAATCTGTTCCATCATTAACTCTGTATTTGCATGTGGGAGAAAAGTTGAAACTTCATTAATTTCTTTCGTTTTTATCAGGAAAATGTCAAAGTGCCACTTTAACCGTAACTCAACACGCACAGTGCATTATATTTGTTTCTTACGTAATTAGCAGACATGAAAAGCTCACGTTTTTATTCCGTAAGGGTATTAACTTTCTTTGGTGCTAATTTATGGCAGTCCAAAAATCAATGTCAACGTTGTCCACCTGAGTGTTGCTGTTTTTGAAAACGTAGAGATCGGTCGGTGTTTCGGCAACACTGCGGTTTTTGAGGTCAGCGACCAGAAGTAACAGGAACAAACACTGCGCGGTCGTTTGACCTAATAAAGCCTGCACATATGAAGATGCGTTGTCCAAGCGCACACTCAGCGGTGAAGCGTGGGAGTGCATCGTTGTGTACGCAAGCCTATCGCTGCTACACGACGAGACAGTACAGTCTTAAAGTGTACGGGTTCGAATCAAACACCATCATTCGCAATAAAATAAAATACGAGCTGCTTTCAAGTTATAACACGTATTCTGTCTGTCTGTCTCTCTCTCTCTCTCTCTCTCTCTCTCTCTCTCTCTCTCTCTCTCTCTCTCTCTCTCTCTCTCTCTCTCTCTCTCTCTCTCTCTCTCTCTCTCTCTCTCTCTCTCTCTCTCTCTCTCTCTCTCTCAGGTCTGGTACCAGATAGGAACACGTGGACTCTTTGTGAATGCGTGACAGAGATGGCAGCACTGTATAGTGCATACAACTCTAGTGGCAGTGGCGAGAGTTAGGACTGTTTTTGACACTTAAAATGGCAACGTTTTCATTGCAAGAACAGAGTGTACTCATTCGTTTTCTTCATTTTCGTGCTGTGACACATATTGGAATTCATCGCCAGTTGAGCGAGGCATGTGGTGATGTGTCTAATGTACGTTCCTCGGTGTGACAGTTCAGTGAAGGCAAAACATCGTGTGACAATCATCGGCCTCACACCAGCCGGTCTGACGACATGATCCAGCGAGTGCAGAACTTTGTTTTGGAGGATTGACGATTGAGCATTTCCTGATCTTTATGCAGGATAGTGTGCACAGATCCCACGGAAATGCTAATTTTGGAGGCGATGTCTGCAAGGAGCAGACTAGTTCTCTGCCGCGAGAACTCCCTTCGTGCATACCCTCATTTCTAGGACACAAACGACCTCTTGAATTTGAAGAAGCACCTTTCAGACTTCAGAAGTAATCAAGATATTCCACATGTTCGAGAAACAAGATCAGAAATGCATAACTGCCTGAGGAAAGTGCGGTAATCTGACCTGAAAGGTGAAATATGCATTGGCTACTTCCAAGGTCAATAATGGGATCACTAATAGAGTAAATGAAAGCATTATTGGGACCATATATTACTGTAAGCAACATGGAAGATGCTAGTAAATGTATTTCATCAAACCATGCAAACTTTTAATTCGTGAGATAGAAATAAAAACCATGGGGTTTCTAGCAACCCCTATTACGTTTAATAGGTGGCAAGGGGGGTTAATAAAACAAGAGAAAGCTGAAGGAATGACTCAGTACGAAGGAGAGTGCAGCGACCCACTACGCTAAGTACATTTCTCAACAGCAAAGTCCAAGTGGGTTAGACACGGTTTGCATCCCTGCTTGGACACTCGGGTCAGTTCAGTTACAGCCCACTCAATCTCCACACCAATCTGTCACTTAATTTTTATTTTTACTATCGTTAGAGCAAAAGAAAATATTTTCTAAATGCTGTCCTGTGAAATTCATTTATTTGCAATTTTGTAGCAAGTTGTAGTAACTCAAAAACCAATTCTGAACAAAAACAGTTATCTCACAGACTTAATTGCCTGTTTTCGGGAATCTGCATGACGAATTTAGGAAGAGCTTCATAAAAACTGCAATATATGCAACATTTTTAAAAAGTAATTTTTTAAGAAAATAATTTTTTAAATTCTAAAATTTCAAAACTAAAAACATTGTTATTGTAGATTTTTTATTTACATTATATAAATACCCGTATATGTAATGTAAAGGACCAAAATATACACTTGCATTTGTGGCCTTAAAGTGTTTTAAGTCATGGAATACAAAAATGTCAATTTTTGTGACATTTTAATTAAACTGCATTTATCATCTGCTTAAAGTATAAACTGTGTTCAGCGTAACTGTAGTGTAGGTGACTACAAGTTCAAGAGGTTCCGGGTTCAAATCTCAGTCAGAGTGAGTTATTTTCATTTGTCATGTAAATATCTTAATTTGTTAAGATATCAGCCTTTTTTTGTTGTTGTAATTTACGTCCTCCAACGTTAAGTCATATCGGACGATGAATGGAATGGATGAAATGATGCTCAAATGAGTCCGGGGTCCATAGAGCTTATAGTTACCCGACATTCGTCTTTCAGGATAAGGGAAAACCCCAGAAAAACCTTATCCAGGTAACTCACCCTGACCGAGAGTCGAACTCGGGACCTGTTGAACGTGAGGCAGACATGCTACCATCACGCTACCTAGGCGGCCTAAGATATCGTCAAAGGCATTTTTGTAAAACATAAAATTTTTCAGACATCTTATATTTGAAGATCTGGGATGGCAGGCTTTTTTTTTAAATCGTCATGTAGCATTGTTATAAAATACTTATATTCTCATTCGTTACCACAATAATGATGATAATAAGAGGAAGATGAAATGAACCTAAGATTAAGACAAGATTCGGAGAGGGACTTAGCTCCCCGATCTATGGAGTAACTTTTGTGTCTATATCCCTGACGGGAGGGTGAGAGTACACTAAATTTGACGGGACGCGACAGAAGGGGACGGGGTCCCTAACCGCTACAGATTTGAACTCCCCGGTGGCAGCTCGGACAACCGGTTCCCCTCATCTACAGGTTTATACATTCGTGGTTCTTCTGACGTTTGGTCGGGTTGAAAACTCGAGCTGTTCGGATTGGGTTGGTCTCGACACCCATGTGTACTGTGTAAGTTGGACGTAGCCGGGGTAGAGAGACGTCTGGATAGATAGTACCGAGGTTATCAGTAGTCTACCCGGATTGGTTGACATATCTACTTGTACCCTAAAGGGGCGGGACTTTTTAGACTCAATGTATTGCCGTATGTGCCACTTCGGTGGCTCTCTTATTGTGGAGGTGGAGTAAACATCGACACTATCCCCAGAGGAGGACATGGACATCCTCGACCCGCAGGAACAGGATTTACAGAACAGAAATTCCCTGCCAACCCTTAAAACCCTGAAATTTGGGGAATGAAATCATTAAAGGATTAATGATTAATGATTAATCCAGTAAAGGATTAGGATTTCATTACGGAGGGGATTCGGTACGTATGCCACCATGCTCGGCTCATTGTTCCTATACCCCCAAGTGGGGGCACCCCATTGAGGAAGGATGAGGCGAAGGAGACAGAGGGCGGTTGTTCCAAGGAGCCACGGCAGTACAGAGGGCATGGTCCCTACAGTTTACTTGGATAGAAACTTCCCCCGACAGACCAGGACAACGAACTTACTCCCCTACAGCGGGACAGCAACGAGCCCAGAAGCCGAGCCCCAAAGCTCCCTGGCAGGCGATCCGAGCCCCAAAGCTCCCTGGCAGGCGATCCGAGCTCCAAAGTTCCCTGGCAGGTGATCCGAGCCCCAAAGTTCCCTGGCAGGCGATCCGAGCCCCAAAGCTCCCTGGCAGGCGATCCGAGCCCCAAAGCTCCCTGGCAGGCGATCCGAACCCCAAAGTTCCCTGGCAGGCGATCCGAGCCCCAAAGCTCCCTGGCAGGCGATCCGAGCCCCAAAGTTCCCTGGCAGGATTTCCGACTCCCAAAGCTCCCTGGCAGGCGATCCGAGCCCCAAAGCTCCCTGGCAGGCATTCCGAAACCCAAAGCTCCCTGGCAGGCGATCCGAGCCCCAAAACTCCCTGGCAGGCGATCCGAGCTCCAAAGCCCCCTCGCAGGCGATCCGAGCCCCAAAGCTCCATGGCAGGCGATCCGAGCCCCAAAGCTCCCTGGCAGGCGATCCGAGCCCCAAAGCTCCCTGGCAGGCGATCCGAGCCCCAAAGCTCCCTGGCAGGCGATCCAAACCCCAAAGCTCCCTGGCAGGCGATCCAAGCCCCAAAGCTCCCTGGTAGGCGATCCGAGCTCCAAAGTTCCCTGGCAGGCGATCCGAGCCCCAAACTTTCCTGGCAGGCGATCCGAGCCCCAAAGCTCCATGGCAGGCGATCCGAGCCCCAAACCTCCCTGGCAGGCGATCCGAGCCCCAAAGCTCCCTGGCAGGCGATCCGAGCCCCAAAGCTCCCTGGCAGGCGATCCAAACCCCAAAGCTCCCTGGCAGGCGATCCAAGCCCCAAAGCTCCCTGGTAGGCGATCCGAGTTCCAAAGTTCCCTGGCAGGCGATCCGAGCCCCAAACTTTCCTGGCAGGCGATCCGAGCCCCAAAGCTCCCTGGCAGGCGATCCGAGCCTCATAGCTCCCTGGCAGGCGATCCGAGCCCCAAAGCTCCCTGGCAGGCGATCCGAGCCCCAAAGTTCCCTGTCAGGCGATCCGAGCCCCAAAACTCCCTGGCAAACGATGCGAGCCCCAAAGCTCCCTGGCAGGCTTTCCAAACCCCAAAGTTCCCTGGCAGGCAATCCGAGCCCCAAAGTTCCCTGGCAGGCGATCCGAGCCCCAAAGTTCCCTGGCAGGCGATCCGAGCCCCAAAGCTCCCTGGCAGGCGATCCGAGCCCCAAAGTTCCCTGGCAGACGATCCGAGCACCAAAGCTCCCTGGCAGGCGATCCGAGCCCCAAAGCTCCCTGGCAGGCGATCCACACCCCAAAGTTCCCTGGCAGGCGATCCGAGCCCCAAAGCTCCCTGGCAGGCGATCCGAGCCCAAAAGCTCCCTGGCA
Source organism: Mantis religiosa (assembly GCA_030765055.1). Lineage (NCBI taxonomy): Eukaryota > Metazoa > Arthropoda > Insecta > Mantodea > Mantidae > Mantis > Mantis religiosa. The sequence goes on from JAUKNK010000207.1 coordinate 700,245, forward strand.
GGCGATCCAAACCCCAAAGTTCCCTGGCAGGCGATCCAAGCCCCAAAGCTCCCTGGCAGGCGATCCGAGCCCCAAAGTTCCCTGGCAGGCGATGCGAGCCCCAAACTTCCCTGGCAGGCGATCCGAGCCCCAAAGCTCCCTGGTAGGCGATCCAAGCCCCAAAATTCCCTGGCAGGCGATCCGAGCCCCAAAGCTCCCTGGCAGGCGATCCGAGCCCCAAAGCTCTCTGGCAGGCGATCCAAGCCCCAAAGCTCCCTGGTAGGAGATCCGAGCTCCAAAGTTCCCTGGCAGGCGATCCGAGCCCCAAACTTCCCTGGCAGGCGATCCGAGCCCCAAAGCTCCCTGGCAGGCGATCCGAGCCCCAAAGTTCCCTGGCAGACGATCCGAGCACCAAAGCTCCCTGGCAGGCGATCCGAGCCCCAAAGCTCCCTGGCAGGCGATCCACACCCCAAAGTTCCCTGGCAGGCGATCCGAGCCCCAAAGCTCCCTGGCAGGCGATCCGAGCCCAAAAGCTCCCTGGCAGGCGATCCAAACCCCAAAGTTCCCTGGCAGGCGATCCAAGCCCCAAAGCTCACTGGCAGGCGATCCGAGCCCCAAAGTTCCCTGGCAGGCGATGCGAGCCCCAAACTTCCCTGGCAGGCGATCCGAGCCCCAAAGCTCCCTGGTAGGAGATCCAAGCCCCAAAATTCCCTGGCAGGCGATCCGAGCCCCAAAGCTCCCTGGCAGGCGATCCGAGCCCCAAAGCTCTCTGGCAGGCGATCCAAGCCCCAAAGCTCCCTGGTAGGAGATCCGAGCTCCAAAGTTCCCTGGCAGGCGATCCGAGCCCCAAACTTCCCTGGCAGGCGATCCGAGCACCAAAGCTCCCTGGCAGGCGATCCGAGCTCCAAAGCTCCCTGGCAGGCGATCCGAGCCCCAAAGCTCCCTGGCAGGCGATCCACACCCCAAAGTTCCCTGGCAGGCGATCCGAGCCCCAAAGCTCCCTGGCAGGCGATCCGAGCCCAAAAGCTCCCTGGCAGGCGATCCAAACCCCAAAGTTCCCTGGCAGGCGATCCAAGCCCCAAAGCTCCCTGGCAGGCGATCCGAGCCCCAAAGTTCCCTGGCAGGCGATGCGAGCCCCAAACTTCCCTGGCAGGCGATCCGAGCCCCAAAGCTCCCTGGTAGGCGATCCAAGCCCCAAAATTCCCTGGCAGGCGATCCGAGCCCCAAAGCTCCCTGGCAGGCGATCCGAGCCCCAAAGCTCTCTGGCAGGCGATCCAAGCCCCAAAGCTCCCTGGTAGGAGATCCGAGCTCCAAAGTTCCCTGGCAGGCGATCCGAGCCCCAAACTTCCCTGGCAGGCGATCCGAGCCCCAAAGCTCCCTGGCAGGCGATCCGAGCCCCAAAGTTCCCTGGCAGACGATCCGAGCACCAAAGCTCCCTGGCAGGCGATCCGAGCCCCAAAGCTCCCTGGCAGGCGATCCACACCCCAAAGTTCCCTGGCAGGCGATCCGAGCCCCAAAGCTCCCTGGCAGGCGATCCGAGCCCAAAAGCTCCCTGGCAGGCGATCCAAACCCCAAAGTTCCCTGGCAGGCGATCCAAGCCCCAAAGCTCACTGGCAGGCGATCCGAGCCCCAAAGTTCCCTGGCAGGCGATGCGAGCCCCAAACTTCCCTGGCAGGCGATCCGAGCCCCAAAGCTCCCTGGTAGGAGATCCAAGCCCCAAAATTCCCTGGCAGGCGATCCGAGCCCCAAAGCTCCCTGGCAGGCGATCCGAGCCCCAAAGCTCTCTGGCAGGCGATCCAAGCCCCAAAGCTCCCTGGTAGGAGATCCGAGCTCCAAAGTTCCCTGGCAGGCGATCCGAGCCCCAAACTTCCCTGGCAGGCGATCCGAGCACCAAAGCTCCCTGGCAGGCGATCCGAGCTCCAAAGCTCCCTGGCAGGCGATCCGAGCCCCAAAGTTCCCTGGCAGGCGATCCGAGCCCCAAAGCTCCCTGGCAGGCGATCCAAACCCCAAAGCTCCCTGGCAGGCAATCCGAGCCCCAAAGTTCCCTGGCAGGCACTCCGAGCCCCAAAGTTCCCTGGCAGGCGATCCAAACCCCAAAGCTCCCTGGCAGGCAATCCGAGCCCCAAAGCTCCCTGGCAGGCGATCCGAGCCCCAAAGTTCCCTGGCAGGCGATCCGAGCCCCAAAGCTCCCTGGCAGGCGATCCGAGCCCCAAATCTCCCTGGCAGGCGATCCAAACCCCAAAGCTCCCTGGCAGGCGATCCGGGCCCCAAAGTTCCCTGGCAGGCGATCCGAGCCCCAATGTTCCCTGGCAGGCGATCCGAGCCCCAAAGCTCCCTGGCAGGCGATCCGAGCCCCAAAGCTCCCTGGCAGGCGATCCAAACCCCAAAGCTCCCTGGCAGGCGATCCGAGCCCCAAAGCTCCCTGGCAGGCGATCCAAACCCCAAAGCTCCCTGGCAGGCGATCCGATCCCCAAAGCTCCCTGGCAGGCGATCCGAGCCCCAATGTTCCCTGGCAGGTGATCCGAGCCCCAAAGCTCCCTGGCAGGTGATCCGAGCCCCAAAGTTCCGTGGCAGGCGATCTGAGCCCCAAAGCTCCCTGGCAGGCGATCCGAGGCCCAAAGTTCCCTGGCAGGCGATCCGAGCCCCAAAGCTCCCTAGCAGGCGATCCAAACCCCAAAGCTCCCTGGCAGGCGATCCGAGCCCCAAAGTTCCCTGGCAGGCGATCCGAGCCCCAAAGCTCCCTAGCAGGCGATCCAAACCCCAAAGCTCCCTGGCAGGCGATCCGAGCCCCAATGTTCCCTGGCAGGCGATCCGAGCCCCAAAGCTCCCTGGCAGGCGATCCGAGCCCCAAAGCTCCCTGGCAGGTGATCCGAGCCCCAATGTTCCCTGGCAGGCGATCCAAACCCCAAAGCTCCCTGGCAGGCGATCCGAGGCCCAAAGTTCCCTGGCAGGCGATCCAAACCCCAAAGCTCCCTGGCAGGCGTTCCGAGCCCCAAAGTTCCCTGGCAGGCGATCCGAGCCCCAAAGCTCCCTGGCAGGCGGTCCAAACCCCAAAGCTCCCTGGCAGGCGATCCGAGCCCCAAAGCTCCCTGGCAGGCGATCCGAGCCCCAAAGTTCCCTGGCAGGCGATCCGAGCCCCAAAGCACCCTGGCAGGCGATCCAAACCCCAAAGCTCCCTGGCAGGCGATCCAAACCCCAAAGCTCCCTGGCAGGCGATCCGAGCCCCAAAGTTCCCTGGCAGGCGATCCGAGCCCCAAAGCACCCTGGCAGGCGATCCAAACCCCAAAGCTCCCTGGCAGGCGATCCAAACCCCAAAGCTCCCTGGCAGGCAATTTGAGCCCCAAAGTTCCCTGGCAGGCGCTCCAAGCCCCAAAGTTCCCTGGCAGGCGATCTGAGACCCAAAGCACCCTGGCAGGCGATCCAAACCCCAAAGCTCCCTGGCAGGGGATCCAAACCCCAAAGCTCCCTGGCAGGCGATCCGAGCCCCAAAGCTCCCTGGCAGGCGATCCAAACCCCAAAGCTCCCTGGCAGGCGATCCGAGCCCCAAAGCTCCCTGGCAGGCGATCCGAGCATCAAAGCTCCCTGGCAGGCGATCCGAGCCCCAAAGTTCCCTGGCAGGCGATCCGAGCCCCAAAGCTCTCTGGCAGGCGACCCAAGCCCCAAAGCTCCCTGGCAGGCGATCCGAGCCCCAAAGCTCCCTGGCAGGCGATCCAAACCCCAAAGCTCCCTGGCAGGCGATCCGAGCCCCAAAGCTCCCTGGCAGGCGATCCAAACCCCAAAGCTCCCTGGCAGGCGATCCGATCCCCAAAGCTCCCTGGCAGGCGATCCGAGCCCCAAAGTTCCCTGGCAGGCGATCCGAGCCCCAAAGCTCTCTGGCAGGCGACCCAAGCCCCAAAGCTCCCTGGCAGGCGATCCGAGCCCCAAAGCTCCCTGGCTAGTGGTCCCGAAATGGTCCCACCAGAGGAGCGGAGATCGGCAATCGACCTACCGGAGAAGGAAGTAGTTTTCGCAAAGTATATCATTCTTCCATGCACCGCCGAGACTACCGCCGACACTTCTACCCTGAATCATAGCATCAGATGAGAGATGATGTCAAATGATAATGGAAATGAAATGGAGGGACAGAAAATTCGGGGAATGTAATTAACCTACCCAGCATTCGTCTAGAAACCCGAGAAAAACCCCGGGTCAGGTAGGTCGACAACGGGAATCAAACCCGGGCCACAGACGAACCCGCCTGAGCCATCCCGCTCTGTGCCAGTAAAGGATAACCATGTGATAAGGTGTACCAATCTACAGACTGTCATCTCGCTAGGTTGTCCTGTGAACCAGAGTTCCACGTCCTTGGTTTCTGAAGTGCACTTGCTACATAAAGGCACCAGAGTGAAGGGCTTCCAAGGACAGTCAGACAAAAAGGTTTGTAACCACCAAGGTCTCTGTGAGCCCTTCACGGTTGTCGTGCACGTTTATCTCTTTATTTACTTCATTTAGGGACTCAATCCACTGATTTTGATTGCTACATTTGTAATCTTCTGTAAGCTGTGACTCATGCATTGAGTTTAACCTTAGTACAGTGTTTGTTAAATGTACTGAGAGTAACTGGTACAAACCTTTAAAGTCAACCTGCAAGCAGCGTACTTGATAACTAGAGCACAGATTTTGATGAAAAGTCATCTTTTTTCTGAGTAGTCACAGACGATGCTTATTGGAAGTTAAGTGCATTCTGGAACAAATACGTTACATATATATGGTTTTTATGTCATCAAAATGCATTTTTCTACTCTTTTATAATAAGATCAATTTTTAACATTTAAATGCATTTCCGGTCATTTTCTTTCTTTTTTACAAATTTATTGGGCATTTTCATCTGTAGCCCACATACGGGAAGCCCGGGTTGGATTCCCTTGGCGGATCTGACCCTGACCCATGGGCTTTTTGGGTTTTTTAAAAATAATCCGTGATTAAAAGTTCATTTATATATCTTTTATGAAATAGTAACTTTGTAAGTGTGGTAAAGATGTAATTAACACATGTTAGCGTCCTAACAGTGCTGGTGAATTTATGACGCATCAATTCGAGGAGTCGCTGATTACATCATGCAATACGTGTGGATTGCATCTGTCAGGACTTCAGGAGCTAGAAGTGTCGCAGTAAGGAGAGTAGTTTGTGAGGTGTGTAAATTTGTTGTGTTGTGGAATTGAAATGCCAAAACAAAAACAGTCAACTGCGTCCTGTTTGAAACAGTAGGTTTCAGGGTTTGGCGGAAACATATTCTCTACTGATGGAACTGCATTGTTCTGTTAAGTGTGCGAAATTAAAGTCATTGCAGACAAACGGTTCACCGTACATGTTGAGCGGAAAAAACATTTACGAACTCTTCAAAATGTGAAAAAAGACAAGCGTCTTATTTACTGTTAAAAGAAACAGCTTCGACGTCAAGTAACAAATCATCTTCCTTTTATGAAGCATTATGTGAAGTGTTTATTAGTGCAAATATTCCTCTAGGAAAAAAAGTAATTCCAAATTACTAGATTTCTTGAATGTCACACTTGTCATACAATTCCAGATGAATCAAATATTCATAAAAATTACATACAAAAATGTTATATAAAATAGTTTTAGCTGACAATCACCGTTCCTTTACTTTTGATAACTTGAAGATGACAAACGCTAAGTTTTGGCTAATGGGTACAGTAACTTATTGTTTCATATTTTATAAAATTTAAAATGACCTGATGAATTTTGAATTTATTTATTATTTAGTAGCAATAATTGCATTCTTTACTAAGAAAGTTAATTTTAAAATCTGGTTATTCGAACCATATATTCATTATTTGACTGTGACACTTATTAATTTATTATTACGAAAGAAATTGTTAATTTTTGTTGGATCATTTGCTTACATTTTATGTGCATTTTTGTATATTTTAAGGGCAATTTATAGCTCATTTTTAGAGAACTTTTAGGTCAGCAACTTCCGGGCCCTACTGATAAAGTCTGGATGTATAAGCGCAATCAAATGCTCAAATGAGATAACATATAGGCATGCAAAATCAAACAAATAACCACCAAAATGACCAAATACAAAATAAAAATTTAACCTTAAACATATTGTTTCGTGGAATTCTTACCTTACGTAAGCTGTTGCAGTACACGAGGGAGGTTATCTTGAGATTTGTCCCTGCGTTTGTCAGTGAAGGATTTTTTATACAGTGAAAAGAATCTGTCACCGTCGTATGACGTTACTGGAACATGTGAAAAGCGCGACAGTTGTTCTTGACTGAATTCCTCTTCGATATATGTTTCTGTAGCAGAAAACTTTTTAGCAGTTTTACACAGTGTTTCGTATCCAGAGTTTTTCGTTAATACCTTACTGACTTTCTGAAAAGGCAGTTTTATCAATACAGTGAGTCTCTGAAGACAACGTTACTGAAATTTCATGTATCAAAGCAAGTAAATGTTCCAGATTTCAACTGTTTTATAATAGCAGATATTTTATGGGTGTACTCTATCTTATCGTCCTGCGCCGTGGCGTAGCGGGCTAAGCCAGCATGCCGTGGGGTGCGGATGTTAGGTCCCGGGTATAGGACCGGTGCCCAGTCAGCATCGTGAGGAAAGTGAGGGGCTTACGCTAGGTAAATGGCCCTGGTCACGAAAACCAACGTTCCGGCTGGGAGATGCCGAGATGCTGACCACATCTCCTCCCCGTATGGGTTGGATGATCGCCTACCTCTGCCGTACGTAAGTGGGCGTGAGGCCGGCAGTCAGGTAGGTAGGTTCAGGCCCTGTAGGGGCTGTCGCGCCAGTGGTTAACTTAACTCTATCTTATCTTGGAGCCAATATTAACAAAACAGTCCTACACAGTGGCAATGTTACTTGCCTCTTTCGCATCTAAGGAGTATAACACGGTCTTTACATCATTGAAATGTTCTACGTAGTATGACAAGAGTATTTAACCAAGAACCAAGTTCAATGCCTTGGCCGGGATTTGAAGCAGAATCTGCAGGTCTTCCTCCGGTTGCTCTTAACCACTGAGCTACCATGTCCAACGTGCCGACCTGGCATTAAATTCTCCAACTGACTCGTATGTTTCCCGGTAAACCACTAGAGGTTCTCATATTACGAGGTACATTCAAGTTATGACTGAGGACTGGGACCAGATACACGTGGACTCTTTGTGAATGCGTGACAGAGATGGCAGTACTGTACACTGCATAGAACTGTAGTGGCTGTGACGAGAGTTAGGACTGTTTTTGATACTTAAAATGGTGACGTTTTCATTGCAAGAACAGCGTGTTTTCGTTTTCTCCATTTTCGTGGTGTGAAAGTTGAGTGAGGCATGTGGTGATGGTACCATGGATGTGTCTAATGTACGTTCCTGGGTGTAACAGTTCAATGAAGACAGAACATCGTGTGACAACAAACCAAGACAGTCACTGAAGGAGGAAGTGTGTGCCAGGAGCATATCATCCTGCCATGCAACACTGGCACACCCGTCGACACTTCTACCCTGAAAATGACCACCAGGTGAAAGATGATATGATATGATAATGGAGATGAAATGGAGGGACAGGACATTTGAGAGATGTAATAAACCTGCAGAGCATTCGCCTGGCAACTCGGGGAAAAACCCCGAAAAACCCATGGGTTTGGTAGGTTGGGCGCGTGAATCGAACCCGGACCACATACGAAACCGCCTGAGACATTCCACTCTTTGACATGTGTTGTTTTTCACGTTTCACCGACTAATCTTGGCTAATGTTCCCTTTGTGTAAACGTTTGTTTATCTCTACTAAAACGAAGAAGGTTTCCCTGCCCGTATCCATTTACAGAAGGTAGCAAATCTACATTAATATCTGAAGGATTTTTAGTATTAAAGCGTTGGCAGCTCTTTCACATATTTCTGAGAAAAGAAGTAAAGGCGCAAGGCGATCGATACCAAAATGAAACAAAGGTAGCACTCGACGTGACGACGCTGGTCTGCCCTAGCGGAAATCAATGTCAGTATTTGTCAAAAAGGTCCTACTTGTGAATAATAATTGAACAACGTCGGCACGGCACGCCACTGCTAATAACACAACGTGGCAACGCCGCCAACATCAAGTAGTCTTAAGTATCTTAACAAATCACACGTCTCCTTGTTGCAAATATAAATCAGCCTTGAGCCTTGGCTCAGCTGTACGTCTGGGAACTCACCAAAACATTACCCTTCCTTCTGATACACTCACATGACTTTCTCATACCTATCTACTTCAAGATAAACATTATCTTATTGCGGTTACAAGGGAATACAGTACACTTTAAGTGATAGTCAAATGTTTTGGTCGTTATGTGATGTATACATGACTTTCTCTACTCTTGTACAAACACTTATTGCTCTATCTACTTCAAGATAAACATTATCTTATTGTAGTTACAAGGGAATACAGTAGACTTTAAGTGATAGTCAAATGTTTTGGTCGTTATGTGATGTATACATGACTTTCTCTACTCTTGTACAAACACTTATTGCTCTAACTACTTCAAGATAAACATTATCTTATTGTAGTTACAAGAGAATACAATAGACTTTAAGTGATAGTCAAATGTTTTGGTCGTTATGTGATGTATACATGACTTTCTCTACTCTTGTACAAACACTTATTGCTCTATCTACTTCAAGATAAACATTATCTTATTGTAGTTACAAGAGAATACAATAGACTTTAAGTGATAGTCAAATGTTTTGGTCGTTATGTGATGTATACATGACTTTCTCTACTCTTGTACAAACACTTATTGCTCTATCTACTTCAAGATAAACATTATCTTATTGTAGTTACAAGGGAATACGGTAGACTTTAAGTGATAGTCAAATGTTTTGGTCGTTATGTGATGTATACATGACTTTCTCTACTCTTGTACAAACACTTATTGCTCTAACTACTTCAAGATAAACATTATCTTATTGTAGTTACAAGGGAATACGGTAGACTTTAAGTGATAGTCAAATGTTTTGGTCGTTATGTGATGTATACATGACTTTCTCTACTCTTGTACAAACACTTATTGCTCTATCTACTTCAAGATAAACATTATCTTATTGTAGTTACAAGAGAATACAATAGACTTTAAGTGATAGTCAAATGTTTTGGTCGTTATGTGATGTATACATGACTTTCTCTACTCTTGTACAAACACTTATTGCTCTATCTACTTCAAGATAAACATTATCTTATTGTAGTTACAAGAGAATACAATAGACTTCAAGTGATAGTCAAATGTTTTGGTCGTTATGTGATGTATACATGACTTTCTCTACTCTTGTACAAACACTTATTGCTCTATCTACTTCAAGATAAACATTATCTTATTGTAGTTACAAGAGAATACAATAGACTTTAAGTGATAGTCAAATGTTTTGGTCGTTATGTGATGTATACATGACTTTCTCTACTCTTGTACAAACACTTATTGCTCTAACTACTTCAAGATAAACATTATCTTACTGTAGTTACAAGGGAATACGGTAGACTTTAAGTGATAGTCAAATGTTTGGGTCGTTATGTGATGTATACATGACTTTCTCTACTCTTGTACAAACACTTATTGCTCTATCTACTTCAAGATAAACATTATCTTATTGTAGTTACAAGGGAATACAGTAGACTTTAAGTGATAGTCAAATGTTTTGGTCGTTATGTGATGTATACATGACTTTCTCCACTCTTGTACAAACACTTATTGCTCTATCTACTTCAAGATAAACATTATCTTATTGTAGTTACAAGGGAATACAGAAGACTTTAAGTGATAGTCAAATGTTTTGGTCGTTATGTGATGTATACATGACTTTCTCTACTCTTGTACAAACAGCTATTGCTCTATCTACTTCAAGATAAACATTATCTTATTGTAGTTACAAGGGAATACAGAAGACTTTAAGTGATAGTCAAATGTTTTGGTCGTTATGTGATGTATACATGACTTTCTCTACTCTTGTACAAACACTTATTGCTCTAACTACTTCAAGATAAACATTATCTTATTGTAGTTACAAGGGAATACGGTAGACTTTAAGTGATAGTCAAATGTTTTGGTCGTTATGTGATGTATACATGACTTTCTCTACTCTTGTACAAACACTTATTGCTCTATCTACTTCAAGATAAACATTATCTTATTGTAGTTACAAGAGAATACAATAGACTTTAAATGATAGTCAAATGTTTTGGTCGTTATGTGATGTATACATGACTTTCTCCACTCTTGTACAAACACTTATTGCTCTATCTACTTCAAGATAAACATTATCTTATTGTAGTTACAAGGGAATACAGAAGACTTTAAGTGATAGTCAAATGTTTTGGTCGTTATGTGATGTATACATGACTTTCTCTACTCTTGTACAAACAGCTATTGCTCTATCTACTTCAAGATAAACATTATCTTATTGTAGTTACAAGGGAATACAGAAGACTTTAAGTGATAGTCAAATGTTTTGGTCGTTATGTGATGTATACATGACTTTCTCTACTCTTGTACAAACACTTATTGCTCTAACTACTTCAAGATAAACCTTATCTTATTGTAGTTACAAGGGAATACGGTAGACTTTAAGTGATAGTCAAATGTTTTGGTCGTTATGTGATGTATACATGACTTTCTCTACTCTTGTACAAACACTTATTGCTCTATCTACTTCAAGATAAACATTATCTTATTGTAGTTACAAGAGAATACAATAGACTTTAAGTGATAGTCAAATGTTTTGGTCGTTATGTGATGTATACATGACTTTCTCTACTCTTGTACAAACACTTATTGCTCTAACTACTTCAAGATAAACATTATCTTATTGTAGTTACAAGGGAATACAGAAGACTTTAAGTGATAGTCAAATGTTTTGGTCGTTATGTGATGTATACATGACTTTCTCTACTCTTGTACAAACACTTATTGCTCTAACTACTTCAAGATAAACATTATCTTATTGTAGTTACAAGGGAATACAGAAGACTTTAAGTGATAGTCAAATGTTTTGGTCGTTATGTGATGTATACATGACTTTCTCTACTCTTGTACAAACACTTATTGCTCTAACTACTTCAAGATAAACATTATCTTATTGTAGTTACAAGGGAATACAGTAGACTTTAAGTGATAGTCAAATGTTTTGGTCGTCATGTGATGTATACATGACTTTCTCTACTCTTGTACAAACACTTATTGCTCTAACTACTTCAAGATAAACATTATCTTATTGTAGTTACAAGGGAATGCAGAAGACTTTAAGTGATAGTCAAATGTTTTGGTCGTTATGTGATGTATACTTGACTTTCTCTACTCTTGTACAAACACTTATTGCTCTAACTACTTCAAGATAAACATTATCTTATTGTAGTTACAAGGTAATACAGAAGACTTTAAGTGATAGTCAAATGTTTTGGTCGTTATGTGATGTATACATGACTTTCTCTACTCTTGTACAAACACTTATTGCTCTAACTACTTCAAGATAAACATTATCTTATTGTAGTTACAAGGGAATACAGTAGACTTTAAGTGATAGTCAAATGTTTTGGTCGTTATGTGATGTATACATGACTTTCTCTACTCTTGTACAAACACTTATTGCTCTAACTACTTCAAGATAAACATTATCTTATTGTAGTTACAAGGGAATACAGAAGACTTTAAGTGATAGTCAAATGTTTTGGTCGTTATGTGATGTATACATGACTTTCTCTACTCTTGTACAAACACTTATTGCTCTATCTACTTCAAGATAAACATTATCTTATTGTAGTTACAAGAGAATACAATAGACTTTAAGTGATAGTCAAATGTTTTGGTCGTTATGTGATGTATACATGACTTTCTCTACTCTTGTACAAACACTTATTGCTCTAACTACTTCAAGATAAACATTATCTTATTGTAGTTACAAGGGAATACGGTAGACTTTAAGTGATAGTCAAATGTTTTGGTCGTTATGTGATGTATACATGACTTTCTCTACTCTTGTACAAACACTTATTGCTCTATCTACTTCAAGATAAACATTATCTTATTGTAGTTACAAGGGAATACAGTAGACTTTAAGTGATAGTCAAATGTTTTGGTCGTTATGTGATGTATACATGACTTTCTCTACTCTTGTACAAACACTTATTGCTCTATCTACTTCAAGATAAACATTATCTTATTGTAGTTACAAGGGAATACGGTAGACTTTAAGTGATAGTCAAATGTTTTGGTCGTTATGTGATGTATACATGACTCTCTACTCTTGTACAAACACTTATTGCTCTATCTACTTCAAGATAAACATTATCTTATTGTAGTTACAAGGGAATACAGTAGACTTTAAGTGATAGTCAAATGTTTTGGTCGTTATGTGATGTATACATGACTTTCTCTACTCTTGTACAAACACTTATTGCTCTATCTACTTCAAGATAAACATTATCTTATTGTAGTTACAAGGGAATACAGTAGACTTTAAGTGATAGTCAAATGTTTTGGTCGTTGTGTGATGTATACATGACTTTCTCTACTCTTGTACAAACACTTATTGCTCTATCTACTTCAAGATAAACATTATCTTATTGTAGTTACAAGGGAATACAGTAGACTTTAAGTGATAGTCAAATGTTTTGGTCGTTATGTGATGTATACATGACTTTCTCTACTCTTGTACAAACACTTATTGCTCTATCTACTTCAAGATAAACATTATCTTATTGTAGTTACAAGGGATATACAGTAGACTTTAAGTGATAGTCAAATGTTTTGGTCGTTATGTGATGTATACATGACTTTCTCTACTCTTGTACAAACACTTATTGCTCTATCTACTTCAAGATAAACATTATCTTATTGTAGTTACAAGGGAATACAGTAGACTTTAAGTGATAGTCAAATGTTTTGGTCGTTATGTGATGTATACATGACTTTCTCTACTCTTGTACAAACACTTATTGCTCTATCTACTTCAAGATAAACATGATCTTATTGTAGTTACAAGGGAATACAGAAGACTTTAAGTGATAGTCAAATGTTTTGGTCGTTATGTGATATATACATGACTTTCTCTACTCTTGTACAAACACTTATTGTTCTATCTACTTCAAGATAAACATTATCTTATTGTAGTTACAAGGGAATTCAGTAGACTTTAAGTGATAGTCAAATGTTTTGGTCGTTATGTGATGTATACATGACTTTCTCTACTCTTGTACAAACACTTATTGTTCTATCTACTTCAAGATAAACATTATCTTATTGTAGTTACAAGGGAATACAGTAGACTTTAAGTGATAGTCAAATGTTTTGGTCGTTATGTGATGTATACATGACTTTCTCTACTCTTGTACAAACACTTATTGTTCTATCTACTTCAAGATAAACATTATCTTATTGTAGTTACAAGGAAATACACTAGACTTTAAGTGATAGTCATATGTTTTGGTCGTTATGTGATGTATACATGACTTTCTCTACTCTTGTACAAACACTTATTGCTCTATCTACTTCAAGATAAACATTATCTTATTGTAGTTACAAGGAAATACACTAGACTTTAAGTGATAGTCAAATGTTTTGGTCGTTATGTGATGTACACATGACTTTCTCTACTCTTGTACAAACACTTATTGTTCTATCTACTTGAAGATAAACATTATCTTATTGTAGTTATAAGGGAATACAGTAGACTTTAAGTGATAGTCAAATGTTTTGGTCGTTATGTGATGTATACATGACTTCCTCTACTCTTGTACAAACACTTATTGCTCTATCTACTTCAAGATAAACATTATCTTATTGTAGTTACAAGGGAATACAGTAGACTGTAAGCGATAGTCTAAAAAGGAGCTGTAGTGAATGTCAAGTTATGTCAACGTTCTTTTGTGGAATGAACGATTTCATTGCAAGTCGATGAGTGTGTGCAGTGGAACACGTAACGCTGAAGGAAGTTACTCATCATTATTGTGTGTGTGCACGTGACAAAAACAAAACCGAGTGTCGAACTAGATATCCTTGAAGTGTTCCGACCTTGTGGGCCCCCACCTGATGATCAGCTTCCAAGGCGTTACGAACCTCATTACAATTTGCATAATCAAGGTAAACAAAGCGTAAACAAACCTTACATAACATTACATATGTATATACTGCTCTGTTTTAGCTGAAACAGGCGGCATGACCCTGTGTCCCAGACGGAGTTTAAGACAGACAAGGAAAACCAGAAACATAGGCCACGCTATTCGGTACAAATATAAGGCTTGAGACGGTGTGTTGGCTGGAGATTACCTGTAATTGCAGATGTCTAGCTCGGTGTTTTACCCTGACTAGGATTATCTCAGTGGAGAGACAAACATCTTTGCTTTTACGAGGGTGTTCTGAAAAGTTTCTGACCTCAACATGAAGATGGCAGCACTCGTAAATAAAAGCTAGTGAAGTTCGTTGTCCATCTATTAACAGTTACTCAGCAAAGTTTCAGCCATTTTGGACATGTACGCAAATCAAAGATGAGTTGAATTCTCTGTATGGGGACTCTGCACCATCATTTACCACAGTGAAATTTTGGGCAGCTGAATTTAAACTTTGCCGTAAGAGCTTGGGAGAGGACGAACGTTTGGGACGACCAAAAACTGCAACTACCACCGAAAAAATCGCCAAAGTTCACCAAATGTTGCTAGACGACCGCCGAATTAAAGTGAGATAGATAGCAGAGGCTATGAACACGTCAAAAGAACGTGTTTGTCACATATTAAATCAACATTTAGACATGAGAAAGCTGTCCGCGCGTTGGGTGCCGCGTTTGCTCACATTAGACCAAAAACGTGTTCGAATGAACATTTCCAACGCTCTGTTGGCGCTGTTTAGGCGCAATAAATCCAAGTTTTGGCGCTGATTAATTACTGTAGATGGAACTTGGATACACCATTATACGACCGAAACAAAAGCACAATCCAAACAGTTGACTGTAAAGGGGGTACGGGCTCCAAAAAAATGTTTTCTTATTTGCTGGGAAAGTGAGGGCAACTTTTTTTTATAGTCGTGGAGTTATTTTAATGGATTATCTTCAGAAAGGAAAAACCATTATAGGAGCACACTACGCATCATTACTTGACAAGCTGAAGGCAGAACTTGAGGAAAAACGGCCATATTTGTAGAAAAAGAAAATCCTGTTTCACCAAGACAACACACCTCAGCGGTTGCAATGGCGAAAATCCACGAATTACGGTTTGAACTGCTTGACTCACCAGATCTAGCCCGAAGCGACTTCTTTCTGTTTCCTCATCTGAAAATTGCGCTCGGAGGACAGAGATTTCCGTGAAATGAAGAGGCAGTCACCTTCGTGAACAATTATTTTGCAGAGAAAAACACTGAGTGGTTACAGAGATGGAAGCATCGCTGGGGAAAATGTGTATTGTTACAAGGACAATATGTTGAAAAAAAAAAAGTCTGAAAAATATCTTGTATCTTTATTAGGTCGGAAATTTTTCAACCACCGTGGTACATAGTAGCAATAACTGTCGAGAAGATGGGAATGTTTACCGAAATACTCCAAATGCACTGCTTATTCGCGCTGGAGCTTGTTAGTGATCATACTTTTCTATCTCTTCGTAAAGTTCGGGATTATTCTATGGCATGCCGACCTCTCGTGGAGCTCAATTATTGCTCTTGTGTGTATATATTTCCTGAATGAGTGAATTTTACTGGCTGACTCTTTAAATGTGAGATTGCTTTTGGCGATTTCTCAAAGCTTTTCAGCTAATTTGAGTTTCTTTTTTCCCCTGTTGGCTATATTTACTCCTGTTCAAAGGGTCTGTCTGTCATGATAGTCTTTTAATCTATTGACTTTACTGCTACATCACATAACTCCCCTTATCACGAACCGAGCGGGAACGTTCAGGCGGTTTGGTCTCTGGCCAACATTTAGCCTACCTTACCCATGGGTTCTTTAGGAGTTTCCCAGTCCGCCAGGGGAATGCTGGGTAAGTTAATTGCATCCGCCGAATTTCCTTTATCATTTCACATCATCTCCCATCTGGTGGTCTGTTTCAGGGTAAAAGTGTCGACGGGTGTTTTGGCGCTGCCCTTGGTAAACACTTCTTCCACCTGTAGGATGTTCTGTGGTCTAGAAACCCGGTCTAGTGGGGCGTTTGAGAACCACGCTGGGTGCGCTGCAGGTTGTGTAAGGATACTGCTCTCTTGGCTCATTGGGACTGCCCCACTTGTTATCAAGTTTGGGGCTCACTATACGACATTTCTACTACAGCTTCTCCTGGTCTCTCAACACTTCACTATATGTTTTTACTCCTCGCTGACGTACAAAGGAGTTTCTGAAATGTCTTGCGTTATCACTTCCAAAGACAGTTCTAAACTTTCTTAAACTACACAACCAGGAACGTTGTCACATAGGCGAATGTTTTCTACATATAATATTCACAATTGTTGTTCGAGTTACGGCATTGCAATTTTACATAATTACACATGAGTATGATCACAATGAGTAAAAAGTTGTTTCCAAATTGAGGGACGGAATTATAAGAAACAGTTATAAAAGATTTATTTGGTTACGTTTTGGTTTCACGGCAGATGTGTAAGACCCACAAAGCAGGTCATGTTACTGGGGCGTGACTTTACGCAAGTGGTCGAGAGAATGAAAGTAGACGCTTTGTGGATTAACGTTTTACTTTTTATACAACCTTTCAGGCATCAACCACACGGCGCCGCGGTCCCGGGTTCGACCTGTGATATAGCAAGTGCCAAAAGATTCTATGGGGTTGGTCACCCAATGCCTTCATTTTAGGGCAGAATTAAGCAGAATGTTCTGTAGTTTCGATTGCCTATTATATCGATTTGCAGATGTTCATGTTAGTTCGTCGTCAATTGTTCTTGTGAAGCGATACTGAAATCCTCCTCTTCCCAGGGATGCACCACTTGAGGTTATAGGTACAATGGACCAAGACTGGTCGCAGAGCCGAATCCCCTCTTTAGCATCATCCAATCATATAAGAAATACGACAAAGTTGTGGATGCCTGAGCGTAGCTTAAGTTACATAACGTGTTTCCTGTTTGTACTTTCTACTGCAGTATCATTAATATTGCATCGGGGTCCCCATATTATGTGGGTAATAAACTTGTTTACTCTGTCATATGGACCTGTCATACAAACGTTCATTACAGTTGTTGCTTTGACTAGCATGTTCAAAAATTCAGTCCAACAGCATCACTCAAACATGCGATGGCAACTTTTAAAACAAAATCAGTAGAAACATACGTATGTGTACGTCCTGACACGGTATTTTTATACAAGGATTATGATGCGATGGCAACTTTTAAAACAAAATCAGTAGAAACATACGCATGTGTACGTCCTGAAGCGGTATTTTTATACAAGGATTATGATGCGATGGCAACTTTTAAAACAAAATCAGTAGAAACATACGTATGTGTACGTCCTGAAGCGGTATTTTTATACAAGGATTATGATGCGATGGCAACTTTTTAAACAAAATCAGTAGAAACATATGCATGTGTACGTCCTGAAGCGGTATTTTTATACAAGGATTATGATGCGATGACAACTTTTTAAACAAAATCAGTAGAAACATACGTATGTGTACGTCCTGAAGCGGTATTTTTATACAAGGATTATGATGCGATGGCAACTTTTAAAACAAAATCAGTAGAAACATACGCATGTGTACGTCTTGAAGCGGTATTTTTATACAAGGATTATGATGCGATGATGGTTTATGCAGATTAATTTCTCACCTTTGATGACGATCTTGAGTAAATCTAGAAGTTTCTCCTGCAACTCTGGATAATTGTTGAGTGATGAGATCTTTATCTTTCGCAGGATCGCTACAATTACAAATATTATTAATGTAGTGTTTTTACAACCAGCGGTAGATTCCACAGTGAACACATGCACACGCTACTTATACATCGTTGATGCATACACAAAATTATTTCTATTATACACTCGGATAGACAATTATACGTCTTACTCCTAATAATTTTAGAAACAGAAGAAGAAAATCATTTTAAAATATTTAACAAATCACCATGATCCGTTGTCATGGTTAAACCATTACCCACTTTACATTACTAATATCTTTGACTATTCCTAACAACATTAAGTATAAAAATAACTGTTTTACAGTTTTCACAGCACCTGATTAGAAATAAAATACCTATGTGTGTTTATCTTCTTTTTAATATACTTATTAGATCGGTCAGTAATAATACATGCTTTTCAGATCTGAGAGAACAGATACAAAATAATTATAGAGTAATAACACTGTAGAGGTAGGACAATGTGCCTCCACTGAACTAATACAAATGTGACACTCAAATAATAAAATGGTACACATACTTCAATAGTGACAATTTATACAGTAGAACAGAAGAATAGAAAAGCAAATGTGGAACAGTAGAAGCAGGTCCTGTGGCAGTCGTCGCTTCAGTCGCGTTCGCCGATGTTATACGTCACAGCTCCTGGGACGTGGCGTAGATTGTCCAGCAATCTGTCGGATGAAATGGTGCAGAGAAAGAAGTCCCAACTCGTGATGCTGTTTATCTTCTTGAAAAGTATAACTTAAAAATATGTGAAAGCCGGTTAAATAGCAAGGACGCGATATGAAGATTTTCAGTGAAAAAAAGAAGAAGCCACAAACTGCCTTATATACAAGGGTGGACATATGCAGTATTGACACATAATACGGGATGACTAAAAAGTAATCAACAATGCTTGTAACTTTCTTGTTATAGTTTTGTGAAGTGATATTTATTAGGAAACCTGTAAAATATCAACATGTTTTCATATTACTATGATTGTCAATAGGACGTGACTTTTTAAAGTCATTTTTGTTTTGGTCCTCAGGTCTCGGAACGTATAGGTAATTGACTCCTTAAACTGTAATTTACATTTATTAGGACGTATTACATCACGAGAAATTTAAACCAGGAAAATACATTCATAACAAAATTAGTGCTGTTGTGTTGTAAGACATAAATGAATTCGCTTCAAAAGTTGCTCAAAATGTCCTCCATTTACTGCCAACAATGCCAAAGTCTAATCCTTGTTTCACATAAGCTTGCCCCGTATCTCTTAACGGTCACGTGACCTAACCACCTCTCATTGGCTGCTGTTGTAGTATAGGCTGTTGTGCGGTAAAAATTAGGTCGTTATTTAGCATGGTGATATATCAAATTTATGTTTTCGTAACTGCTTTAATGAAATATATTACGCAACAGAGTTGATTTATCTGAAACGCATGTTAATTCTTAAACGAAGTAAAGAAGAGGTTCCTTTGTTCTCAAGCACATGGCACGATAGCACATGATTTAGCGGTAGTGATGACATATTTGTTTATATGACTTTTATCACTGACCTTGTTTTGAACTGGCTTAGTCATATATCGCCATTCGACGGTGTGCTATGCCGAATGCGAGAGCTAAATTATTTTACTGATCGCTTATTGTGCATGTACTTATTATATGTATAATGGCAGAGTCTAGCGCCAGTTTTTCGCTGAAGCATCGCAAGGGAAAACCTTTACAAAGCGGCGAAAAGAGAATTGTGGTGCATGTGTTTAATGCACTCACAGAGAAGAATCCGTCTTTGTCAGTGAGAGAAGTCGAACAGCTGTGCCCTGAAGTTACAGGTGTGAGTGTTAGATGCGTAGGAACATCGCGACATGAAATTGAGACAACATGAAAACTTACCACTCCAGGGGCGATATTGCTGTGTGGCGAAGACGTTATTTAAGGACAATCAGACTCTACCGGGATAAAAGTCGCAAAATATACAACGTTAACGAGACTTGGGTGAATGAAGGACACACGACAAGTATGCCGTGACACGACTTTTAAGACTGAAAGACAAACATTTTTGCAAGGTATGTGTGCTGGTTTAAAAAAAAAAAAAAAAAAAAAAAAAAAAAATCCCAGTGGAAAATGCCAAAGGCCTTTCATTATAAACTTGTTTCAGTTTCATTGCTCATTCATTCAGTTTCAACTTGTTCAGTTTCATTATAAACTTGTACTTATGCATGCCTTCATAGCAATTATTATGATGTTTACTGCAGTTTTAAATGTGACGGCCAGGCACCGCCTATGGCTTATGGCGCGAAAGCATTAGCCAATTAGGATGATGGGGAAGGTAGTTGCACGCAGAGTGATACATGTCAGCGGGGAAAGGTTATATGAAACAGAGATTAGTTAATGTTTCCAGTAACACTGTTGGCCTGATCAGTTCCATTTCTTGTCCAATTCTTCGCTTTAACTCTTCAAGATCTCTTGGTAAACCCTCCACTTCAAATATCCTCACAAGAAAAAGTCTAAGGAGTTCTTGTCGGACATTCAATACTTCCTCTTCTGTCAATCCATCTTCCTAGTAATTCACGACCTGTCTTACATAATGTACTGACGAGTAGATAAATGTGGGTTTTCTTACACTCATAATAAAACATCAAAAGCTTTATATTACTACACAACAAACGTATATCTTGAATTTTCTGTGAATGTACTCAGAAGTTCTCTTTATTCTGTATGACTTTTGTATAACTGATAAACTGTAAGAGATAGACAAAATATTACTACACAACAAATGTATATATTGAATTTTCTGTGAATGTACTCAGAAGTTCTCTTTATTCTGAATGACTTTTGTATAACTGATAAACTGTAAGAGATAGACAAAATATTACTACATAACAAATGTATATCTTGAATTTTCTGTGAATGTACTCAGAAGTTCTCTTTATTCTGAATGACTTTTGTATAACTGATAAACTGTAAGAGATAGACAAAATATTACTACATAACAAATGTATATCTTGAATTTTCTGTGAATGTACTCAGAAGTTCTCTTTATTCTGAATGACTTTTGTATAACTGATAAACTGTAAGAGATAGACAAAATATTACTACACAACAAATGTATATCTTGAATTTTCTGCGAATGTACTCAGAAGTTCTCTTTATCCTGAATGACTTTTGTATAACTGATAAACTGTAAGAGATAGACAAAATATTACTACATAACAAATGTATATCTTGAATTTTCTGTGAATGTACTCAGAAGTTCTCTTTATTCTGAATGACTTTTGTATAACTGATAAACTGTAAGAGATAGACAAAATATTACTACACAACAAACGTATATCTTGAATTTTCTGTGAATGTACTCAGAAGTTCTCTTTATTCTGAATGACTTTTGTATAACTGATAAACTGTAAGAGATAGACAAAATATTACTACATAACAAATGTATATCTTGAATTTTCTGTGAATGTACTCAGAAGTTCTCTTTATTCTCAATGACTTTTGTATAACTGATAAACTGTAAGAGATAGACAAAATATTACTACATAACAAATGTATATCTTGAATTTTCTGTGAATGTACTCAGAAGTTCTCTTTATTCTGAATGACTTTTGTATAACTGATAAACTGTAAGAGATAGACAAAATATTACTACACAACAAATGTATATCTTGAATTTTCTGTGAATGTACTCAGAAGTTCTCTTTATTCTGTATGACTTTTGTATAACTGATAAACTGTAAGAGATAGACCAAATATTACTACATAACAAATGTATATCTTGAATTTTCTGTGAATGTACTCAGAAGTTCTCTTTATTCTGAATGACTTTTGTATAACTGATAAACTGTAAGAGATAGACAAAATATTACTACACAACAAATGTATATCTTGAATTTTCTGTGAATGTACTCAGAAGTTCTCTTTATTCTCAATGACTTTTGTATAACTGATAAACTGTAAGAGATAGACAAAATATTACTACATAACAAATGTATATCTTGAATTTTCTGTGAATGTACTCAGAAGTTCTCTTTATTCTCAATGACTTTTGTATAACTGATAAACTGTAAGAGATAGACAAAATATTACTACATAACAAATGTATATCTTGAATTTTCTGTGAATGTACTCAGAAGTTCTCTTTATTCTGAATGACTTTTGTATAACTGATAAACTGTAAGAGATAGACAAAATATTACTACACAACAAATGTATATCTTGAATTTTCTGTGAATGTACTCAGAAGTTCTCTTTATTCTCAATGACTTTTGTATAACTGATAAACTGTAAGAGATAGACAAAATATTACTACACAACAAATGTATATCTTGAATTTTCTGTGAATGTACTCAGAATTTCTCTTTATTCTGAATGACTTTTGTATAACTGATAAACTGTAAGAGATAGACAAAATATTACTACATAACAAATGTATATATTGAATTTTCTGTGAATGTACTCAGAAGTTCTCTTTATTCTGAATGACTTTTGTATAACTGATAAACTGTAAGAGATAGACAAAATATTACTACACAACAAATGTATATATTGAATTTTCTGTGAATGTACTCAGAAGTTCTCTTTATTCTCAATGACTTTTGTATAACTGATAAACTGTAAGAGATAGACAAAATATTACTACACAACAAATGTATATATTGAATTTTCTGTGAATGTACTCAGAAGTTCTCTTTATTCTCAATGACTTTTGTATAACTGATAAACTGTAAGAGATAGACAAAATATTACTACACAACAAATGTATATCTTGTTTATCTTGAAGACTTGATAAACCAGAAGAGGCATTTAACAGATTAAAGACATTTCGATGAGGTTAGGTCCTAATGAATGGAAGTCCACACCCCTCTCGTCGTTCCACAATGAGGCACGTGTCCAGAAGCGGGCGTGTAATTAGCACGTCGTCGAGGGGTTCGTGGACTCATCAGCTGTTACGGCTAAAAGAATGAGGGAGAAGTCCGAACTCTCTACCTCTCTTCTCATTCTGGTAACTAATATATAAATACAATTTTTTAAATGTCATTCTTTACATTCATGTTTCTTCTTGTTTCTCCCTCGGTTCCGAGGGAAAGCCTCACCCTCTAGAACAAGTGCTCGACGGAAGGAAGAGGTGATATGAGAGTTTACTAAGGGTAGTTAGACCTGAGGAGGAACGACAGCAGAAGGCTGTACAATCTCCCGAGCACTCCAACTTAAAAAATTGAAATGAAAGTTGGTAACAGAGAAGTGCCACGTAAAGTACAACTTTTATTTCGTTTGTCTTTTGTTAAAACGAAAACTTACGGTATTCTTTTTATCATGGTACGTGAAGGATCACGATAAACTGAATAAGAAAATAAAGGAAACCGACCCAACAGAACAAAAGAGAACGGTATGTTCAAACCTAACAAAGGTACACAGCAGGGGTAACCAAACCGTAAGGAAGATTCCAGACTTTCCAATTATACACAGTTTACTTCACGTCTGGAAATCCTTCTTTCTCCCTTTTTAGTATACACTCAATATCATATTGCAGTTCAAACTTTTTTTTTCAAGTCCTTCAACGTTAAGTCATATCGGACGATGAATGAAATGATGTACAAATGAGTACAGGGTACATAGAGCTTAGAGTTACCAGACATTCATCTTTCAGGATAAGAGAAAACCTCCAACGTTAAGTCATATCGGACGATGAATGAAATGATGTTCAAATGAGTACAGGGTACATAGAGCTTAGAGTTACCCGACATTCATCTTTCAGGATAAGAGAAAACCTCCAACGTTAAGTCATATCGGACGATGAATGAAATGATGTTCAAATGAGTACAGGGTACATAGAGCTTAGAGTTACCAGACATTCATCTTTCAGGATAAGAGAAAACCTCCAACGTTAAGTCATATCGGACGATGAATGAAATGTTGTACAAATGAGTACAGGGTACATAGAGCTTAGAGTTACCCGACATTCGTCTTTCAGGATAAGAGAAAACCTCCAACGTTAAGTCATATCGGACGATGAATGAAATGATGTTCAAATGAGTACAGGGTACATAGAGCTTAGAGTTACCAGACATTCATCTTTCAGGATAAGAGAAAACCTCCAACGTTAAGTCATATCGGACGATGAATGAAATGATGTTCAAATGAGTACAGGGTACATAGAGCTTAGAGTTACCCGACATTCGTCTTTCAGGATAAGAGAAAACCTCCAACGTTAAGTCATATCGGACGATGGATGAAATGATGTTCAAATGAGTACAGGGTACATAGAGCTTAGAGTTACCAGACATTCATCTTTCAGGATTAGAGAAAACCTCCAACGTTAAGTCATATCGGACGATGAATGAAATTATGTACTAATGAGTACAGGGTACATAGAGCTTAGAGCTACCAGACATTCATCTTTCAGGATAAGAGAAAACCTCCAACGTTAAGTCATATCGGACGATGAATGAAATGATGTTCAAATGAGTACAGGGTACATAGAGCTTAGAGTTACCAGACATTCATCTTTCAGGATAAGAGAAAACCTCCAACGTTAAGTCTTATCGGACGATGAATGAAATGATGTTCAAATGAGTACAGGGTACATAGAGCTTAGAGTTTTCAGACATTCACCTTTCAGGATAAGAGAAAACCTTCAACGTTAAGTCATATCGGACGATGAATGAAATGATGTTCAAATGAGTACAGGGTACATAGAGCTTAGAGTTACCAGACATTCATCTTTCAGGATAAGAGAAAACCTTCAACGTTAAGTCATATCGGACGATGAATGAAATGATGTACAAATGAGTACAGGGTACATAGAGCTTACAGTTACCAGACATTCATCTTTCAGGATAAGAGAAAACCTTCAACGTTAAGTCATATCGGACGATGAATGAAATGATGTACTAATGAGTACAGGGTACATAGTGCTTAGAGTTACCAGACATTCATCTTTCAGGATAAGAGAAAACCTCCAACATTAAGTCATATCGGACGATGAATGAAATGATGCTCAAATGAGTACAGGGTACATAGAGCTTAGAGTTACCAGACATTCATCTTTCAGGATAAGAGAAAACCTTCAACGTTAAGTCATATCGGACGATGAATGAAATGATGTACAAATGAGTACAGGGTACATAGAGCTTAGAGTTACCAGACATTCATCTTTCAGGATAAGAGAAAACCTCCAACGTTAAGTCATATCGGACGATGAATGAAATGATGTACAAATGAGTACAGGGTACATAGAGCTTAGAGTTACCAGACATTCATCTTTCAGGATAAGAGAAAACCTTCAACGTTAAGTCATATCGGACGATGAATGAAATGATGTACTAATGAGTACAGGGTACATAGAGCTTAGAGTTACCAGACATTCATCTTTCAGGATAAGAGAAAACCTTCAACGTTAAGTCATATCGGACGATGAATGAAATGATGTTCAAATGAGTACAGGGTACATAGAGCTTAGAGTTACCAGACATTCATCTTTCAGGATAAGAGAAAACCTTCAACGTTAAGTCATATCGGACGATGAATGAAATGATGTACTAATGAGTACAGGGTACATAGAGCTTAGAGTTACCAGACATTCATCTTTCAGGATAAGAGAAAACCTTCAACGTTAAGTCATATCGGACGATGAATGAAATGATGTACTAATGAGTACAGGGTACATAGAGCTTAGAGTTACCAGACATTCATCTTTCAGGATAAGAGAAAACCTTCAACGTTAAGACATATCGGACGATGAGTGAAATGATGTAAAAATGAGTACAGGGTACATAGAGCTTAGAGTTACCAGACATTCATCTTTCAGGATAAGAGAAAACCTTCAACGTTAAGACATATCGGACGATGAGTGAAATGATATACAAATGAGTACAGGGTACATAGAGCTTAGAGTTACCAGACATTCATCTTTCAGGATAAGGGAAAACCTCCAACGTTAAGTCATATCGGACGATGAATGAAATGAAACTCAAATCAGTACAGGGTATATAGAGGTCAGAGTTACCAGGATAAGGGGAAGTCTTATGTAGATAACGCACCCTAACCGTCATTCTAAGTTGGGATCTATTTAGCGTGAGATAGACATGCTACAGAGACAGACATTTTTATTTAGTCTGAGGACTAGGGTTTAGCTCGTGTTGTTCACCCCTGGTATAGAGTGAAAATGCGGAAGGACACACTCAAAAGCTCGACTCTTTCCTAGGTTGATGACATCCGAAGGACGATTGCAAAACAAAAGATGGGGCATTATCTCACGTCAGTTATCTTAAGCATACAATTAAATGCACTAATTTATCCGGGGTGTAATTAGTTCCTTCCGGGAGAGAGACTCGCCTCAAGGCCGATACTAGATGCAGTCCTGCCAACACTGCACGCTTCTGACGTCATCTCTTGCGAAACTTCGACACGCGCTCTGGAGCAAGGGATTTCTTTCTACGGATCTTGATGCTGCGTGAAAAGTATACACGAATGAAATTAAAGCACTCTTGAGGATAATCTTCTCGGTGCTTGTAGATATTTTAAAATAATATGGTATTATCTATAGCTTATAAGGCATAATTAGGTTATTTTAAATAACAAATATTATCCTTGTATCAAGTGTTTGAAAGTTTGAGATATAATTTGGAATGTGACACATCCAACTAAACGGTTTACGTCTTGTATTTAAAAGCAAAAAATATAAAAGCAAAAATATAAAATTTTCTTTGCCCGCTTCGGGGACTTCACGTGACAAAATCAGTCAGTGCTTCCTAACTATCGAATAGTCGCGATTGCTTCCGGAAATCTACGAAGTTTTGATTGAAGGTTAGGAATCCGTAAGTACAGTATTGAATGAGTTTTTTAAAGTAATTTACGTCCTCCAGCGTTAAGTCATATCGGACGATGAATGGAAGGGTGAAATGGTGCTCAAATGAGCCCAGGGTCCATGGAGCTTAGAATTGAATGAGCTTGCGGAACTGGTCACTCTAATCTAAGCACCTGTCGAATTGTCAAACTGTCCCGGGCCACCTTGGTGAGAGATAAGCGGTCTAACCGCTCGGCTACGGCGCGGCCATATTTCATCCTGCCACAAGTAAGAACAAGTATTTCCGCGAAATTGAAATTTGATTTGGTGAAATCAGCTACAAGTAATGTAAGTGTGTGTTGAATGGGATGTACTAAGAAGTAAGAACTATTCCCTCGATGAAGAATTGCTTTAAGTATGTTGCTGCAGTATCCTCTTTTGTTGTTTAGTTAACAATAGGTGTTCTTTTAAATCTGAGAACTTAGAAAAATTATTTGTAAGGTATTGCAATTTAGCGAGACATATTTACCTGCTTAGTGGTTAATGTGTTACAGGACTTCTTTGTTGAGATTTCCTGGATTCAAAACAAAACATTTGTAGAGAAAGATCCATACGTGTATGTATGAGTGTGTCCGAAACACCAACAAATAAAATACCAAAGAGTAATGCTAATATGAGCCAGAAAATCTCTATACCCCAAAGTAATCTTTACGGAAACATTTTTTCTTAATTTTAGTTTTTTTTTTCTTTTCAAAATGACTAGAAAATTTGGATTAAAATACCACAAGCTCAATATTTATTTATAATACAAGTGAGGCACCTAGTATCAAAGACGGACATTCGCCATTTTTATCGAAACTGAGTTAAGAATCGATCTATTTCATATTTTGTCTGCTCTTTTTGAATCTGAAGTCCGTTTGTTCCTGAAATGGACCTTTATATGTATTTTTCAAAGTTGAAATATGTAGTTAGTTTCAAAACTGGACATGGCCTTTTGAAACAATCAAATCGCTGGAAATCATTGAAAGCTGTCATGGCCTCCAGTTTATGGTTACATTTTGATGTGATTGTGGTGTTTTAAGTTTGTTCGCATCTTTTACTGAGACATAGCAGTTTCGGGTCAATTTGTAAGTTTAATATGGAGCAAAATGCATTGGAAAGTGAACCAACTAAAACTTGTGTATGTGGAAAAGTTGCTAGCCAAGCATTTTGGAAATGAGTGGAAGGAGAATCCCCATCTTAAGTGTATTCTGATATCATTCGAAGTTGTAGTGGAAATGGCTCAAAAATACTGTTGAATGCGACTGTTTTGAAAACCCTTGTACTGAACCAGACATTATCTGCACAGAAATACATTAACAAGAATGGAAAGTATATGGTATATAGCAAAATTAAAAAGAAATATATGTTTTTCATTTTGTAATATTGTCACTGAAGCTATTATAATAATTACAATAAAACTCTACCATTCATTGCATTCAATAATAATTCATTTCCTTAACCTGCGAATTCTTTGTTTCACAAACAGACACTTGCATCAAAAATGGACACATGCGAAGTTTAGTTTGCATATTTTACACTGATTTTGTAGTGTGGGCATTCAAACAATATTTTAAGTGGAGACCTTGATTATTGTACTATTAGAGCTGCAAACATGCCACACACAAATTTTGAGGTTAACAAAATGAAGCTGTGGTAGTAAAACACAAAAATGTCAATGGCAGTTGTTCAGCTTTGAAACTAGGCTCCTCAAATGTTTATTTTGTGCGTAGGTATCACCACAGGCCGACAACAAAATTAAGTCGTTTAATCCCTACACCATACACACAGTCCTGAATATTTGTACATATATAATAGGTTATATATAAATATATGTTATTGTTTTATCTTTGTTATGGCCATGATATTCATTTGTTTTGCATGTTAACAACATGACTAAGAAAACCACAACATTCTACATAAGGCAGGCAATGGAAACAATAAAACGATGAAAATAACCTAAGAAAACGTTTATTCATTAATAGATTACAGCCTTTTACAAACTTACTCGTGATTTGAGAAAATTGCTATGTTATAAAAAGTTTTATTTAACTCAGATAAGGATGTTGTTGAATGAAGCGATTGTCACAAGAAACGCAAGTTGGCATTATCAGTTGTTATAAGCTTTTCAGCACTCAGTGAAAGATTCCTTCTATTGTACTTTTCTAAAACATCTTTTGGTGACAAATTATATGTACATCTTTATTTGGAGGGGGCAAATACCCATGTTTGATATATTTCTTGTTTGTTTTGAATTTTAAAACATTTAGAGTTTTTGTTTGTTATGATATACAATTCGATCAGTTGATTAGGCACTTGGACAACACACAAGGACAACCTGCTGTAATGTGATATTATTTCCGCCAAGGACACATTTGTTTGGATTTTTCCTTCAATCTGTCGCGATGCTGGTTTGAACACACCTACCTCCTGACCCCGGGTCCCCTGTACCACCATCACCTTCATTACGTATGGGATACCTCGATCTGCAATTATACGCTCCCGGACAATGACGACCGTTCTGGCGGAGCGGTCTCCTGGACTGTGAGCTTAGACGCTGCCGGCTACACCACACTAAGTGCTCAACTTCTTGAAATCCCTTTTTACAAAGGCCCTGGAAGTAGAACGGCAGCTGTTTGACTCCAACTTTGGAGTCATGTTCCGCTGTGGACCATTGTTGCCAACATGACGTAATACCGACATAACGTCAGCGTGTCACATTGTTTCATGTAATAATTACTTAAAACGATAAGTCGACTACAAAAAAAAAAAAAAAAAAAAAAAAAAAAAAAAACCGAATTGTTTACCATAATTTCACTCATCACTTTGTTTATTAACAAGATGTTTTATTGTTTTGACACATTTATCTAAAAACACTAGACTTCCTTTATTACAATCGTAACCAGTGTTAAACGTATTCAAGAAAGAATTACTTAAACAAATATATAGTAACTAAACAATACAGATTTAAATAAATAATGTTTACACTTCATTCAGAAAATAGTGTAATTTAGTAATTTTGATATGTTCGGTATTTGTGTAATGTTCAAAATGAGTTATTAAATGAATAACTGACTATTATTATTGCATAGTGAAATAAACTCGAAACGATCTTTCAGAGCAATGAAAAACTAGTTGTGTTTGTTGGCCACGAACCCTGTAATGGCATGTGCGAAGGGGTAGCGAGATATCAATAATGCCCAGACCATCCACCCTCCCCATATTCCCCCGTCACATAGATAGTATGTGGGGATAGGGTGCCTAGAAACTGCCTGTTCATGTTCTTTGTGTCTGAAATTGCTTGAATATCTGAGAAAGAATGTTTTTGGTATTTATGTAATATATTACACTACAAGAAACTACTACAGTATCTATTACTAAAGCTTAAAATATAAACATTTGCAGAAATTGCTTTGTTAGTAATGTTCTTTTAGGGACAAAGGAATGCAGCAGGCTTTCAGTGATAGTCAAATGTTTCGTATTACATTTTCTTTGTATGTATAAGAGATAAAAAACCAATAACAACTTACCACTTCAAAATATAGCTATATTATCTTTATGGCATTATTATAGCCGCATTGCAACAAATAACTCTGGATTACACTACATCTACAAAGATCTGTTCATAGAAATATAAAAACATTTTGGTGACAAGAAAATCACTTCTTCCACTAAACGGTGAAAAATATTTGTTTATTGCAATAAACACAACTAATACTAAAATAGACTGTGCCATTGTTTAAGAGTTTACTATTTGATTACTTCAAGATGAATAAATGTGAGAATGTTGAAATAATCTACTTTATTTTAAATGCATAATATAGAGTTTTTAGAGCTGATTTAGCAGATTTTAGTGCACAGATGCATACACATATTCATAATTTATAGTACATATAAATCCGAGTTCTATATTACATAGTAGAGCAAGCTTGTTTTGATTCCAAACTAATAAACACACAGGATTCAGATAAGCCACACTTTAGATCATTCTCCCAATGTTTTGGAGTTCAAAGGTATTTTCACTTATTAACTATCCCGAAAAGCCTCTTTAGCTCAGTGGCAGAGCACTGGTCTTGTAAACCAGGGGTCGTGAGTTCGATCCTCACAGGAGCCAAATTATTTTATATCCTTTGCACTCTCTTGTGTATTATATTATCAGTAGAAATTAACTATGAGCAAAAATCTAAAGTGTCATACTTGCATGACTTTCTCTTATCTTGTACAAACTCTTATTGCTCTATCTACTTCATGATAAAACTTATCTTATTGTAGTTACATGGGAATACAGTAGACTTTAAGTGATAGTCAAATGTTTTGGTCGTTATGTGCTGTATACATGACTTTCTCTACTCTTGTACAAACACTTATTGCTCTATCTACTTCAAGATAAACATTATCTTATTGTAGTTACAGTAGAATATAGTAGACTTTAAGAGATAGTCAAATGTTTTGGTCGTTATGTGATGTATACATGACTTTCTCTACTCTTGTACAAACACTTATTGCTCTATCTACTTCAAGATAAACATTATCTTATTGTAGTTACAAGGGAATATAGTAGACTTTAAGTGATAGTCAAATGTCTTGGTCGTTATGTGATGTATACATGACTTTCTCTACTCTTGTACAAACACTTATTGCTCTATCTACTTCAAGATAAACATTATCGTATTGTAGTTACAGGAGAATACAGTAGACTTTAAGTGATAGTCAAATGTTTTGGTCGTTATGTGATGTATACATGACTGTCTCTACTCTTGTACAAACACTTATTGCTCTATCTACTTCAAGAAAAACATTATCTTATTTTAGTTACAAGGGAATACAGTAGACTTTAAGTGATATTCAAATGTTTTGGTCGTTATGTGATGTATACATGACTTTCTCTACTCTTGTACAAACACTTATTGCTCTATCTACTTCAAGATAAACATTATCTTATTGTAGTTACAAGGGAATACAGTAGACTTTAAGTGATAGTCAAATGTCTTGGTCGTTATGTGATGTATACATGACTTTCTCTACTCTTGTACAAACACTTATTGCTCTATCTACTTCAAGATAAACATTATCTTATTGTAGTTACAGGAGAATACAGTAGACTTTAAGTGATAGTCAAATGTTTTGGTCGTTATGTGATGTATACATGACTTTCTCTACTCTTGTACAAACACTTATTCCTCTATCTACTTCAAGATAAACATTATCTTATTGTAGTTACAGGAGAATACAGTAGACTTTAAGTGATAGTCAAATGTTTTGGTCGTTATGTGATGTACACATGACTTTCTCTACTCTTGTACAAACACTTATTGCTCTATCTACTTCAAGAAAAACATTATCTTATTTTAGTTACAAGGGAATACAGTAGACTTTAAGTGATATTCAAATGTTTTGGTCGTTATGTGATGTATACATGACTTTCTCTACTCTTGTACAAACACTTATTGCTCTATCTACTTCAAGATAAACATTATCTTATTGTAGTTACAAGGGAATACAGTAGACTTTAAGTGATAGTCAAATGTCTTGGTCGTTATGTGATGTATACATGACTTTCTCTACTCTTGTACAAACACTTATTGCTCTATCTACTTCAAGATAAACATTATCTTATTGTAGTTACAGGAGAATACAGTAGACTTTAAGTGATAGTCAAATGTTTTGGTCGTTATGTGATGTATACATGACTTTCTCTACTCTTGTACAAACACTTATTCCTCTATCTACTTCAAGATAAACATTATCTTATTGTAGTTACAGGAGAATACAGTAGACTTTAAGTGATAGTCAAATGTTTTGGTCGTTATGTGATGTATACATGACTTTCTCTACTCTTGTACAAACACTTATTGCTCTATCTACTTCAGGATAAACATTATCTTATTGTAGTTACAAGGGAATACAGTAGACTTTAAGTGATAGTCAAATGTTTTGGTCGTTATGTGATGTATACATGACTTTCTCTACTCTTGTACAAACACTTATTGCTCTATCTACTTCAAGATAAACATTATCTTATTGTAGTTACAAGGGAATACAGTAGACTTTAAGTGATAGTCAAATGTTTTGTGAGTCTTTGTATGGCATTGAGAAAGTCCTCGACATTTAAACAGCTTCTCTTCTCATCGTACAAGCTAACGACCTGTCATGTTGGTAAACACTGCTATCTTTAGTCATTTTTTGAAAACAGAGATCATCCTATTAGCTGGGTCGCCACTTGACTCAATACAAATGCGGTACTGAGTATCGCGGGGTCCCAGGTTCGATCGCCCACTCTCTGGAGATTTTGTGTTTTTTCCTCCTCGGCAGGAAATCCTGGGATGCTTTTTCATATCACATTATCTTCTTTTCATCATTTCGCTTCCTTTTTATGTAACACATAGCATTTGTTGCTTAAAGGAAAGAACACTCTCCTCGACTGTTTGGTCATCCCTTCTAAAAGCTTCAGTTCCCTGTGGTTCCTACACTTCATTTGGATTTGATTTGATTCTTAGTAGTGATGGACAAAATCGAATTGTTTTAAAGAATCGAATATTCTGTATTCGAATACATTAAAGAATCTAAACTTCCATTGGAATACAAGTTGTGGGATACTACAATCGAGAACACTTATTTCTAATGACGCACGGAGAATACGACAGTTACTGTCAAAATGCTAAGTACAGTCAAACGTTTCTATTTATGACTTGATCGTGACTTTATGTGACTTTCAACCGTTAAAATAATTTTGTCCAGAATCTTTGGTGACGACATACTTCTGCTCACATTTGCTAGATGACCAGTTTATAAAACATTTCCCGCTCTGATAGGACAATATAAAGGACGTTCAGCATGTGAGTAAAATGAATAAGAAAATAGTTCATAAAATATTTAGAAACACAGCCTAGAAAGTTGATTCCATTTTGTTTACGAACTTATCTGAGCCTTTAAAACTGAAATGTGAACATAATATGAATATGAGCAATACGAGTTTGTACAAGAGAGGAAGTTATGTGATATTTTTGTATTATATAGTTGGGTAGTTGCATAAAGAAGGCTGTAAATGACAAAGAAGACTTGCATGAAGCAGATAATTTGTGTTACGCAATAATGCGGATGAAGTCCTATGTTTAAACAAGATGCCTTACATAAGAGCCCAGGTTGTGAATCTTTGAGGCAGTACAACACAGAAACCAATCAACGTTCTGGATCCATGACCTTTGACTTTCAAGGTCAATTAGCTCGTCGCGTCTCAAGTGATAAAGTGGGCAAGATGGAATTTGATTTCACATCTGAACATATTTACTACTTCATCATATTGTATGAAGTCCAGTTGAACAGTGTCTCCTAAATAAAGAGAAAACTGTAAATATACTATATTGCTATGAAAATTCTGTAGAATGAAGAACAAACGAAGAATGAACAAATGAAGAACATTTGGTATAAATCCGTCGTAAATTTATCATACAAAATGGAAGTCTTTTCTTTTAAACACTTAACGTAATTTTTAGGGTAAAAAAGAAAGGGTAATTAGGAAAGCAAAACGCATCATTACTTCAAATTGAGAATGTTACCACGAAATCTGTGTGGACGCTGTTACAATACATATGTGCAAAATGTGTGAGATACATACAGATATGAATATATAAGTGTAGAAATGTGTTACTTTGTTCTCATGATTACATTATGTACTGACATTGCCTTCCGTCCGCTATGACAATCCTATTGCGGCCGATTAGCATTAGTTTCCGCTCGGAATAAACATACAGAAAATACTTCATCCAAAAACTTAGCATTTAATTTAATCTAGAATGTCCAGGCTCTAATATAAAGTAAAAGCTTTCATATTTACGGGACAAATAGCGCTTTTGTGAAATATTATTAAAATATTGATCCAGATAACCCTCGCTTACCTTTTGAGAAAATATTACTATATGTCTGATAAATTTTGTTTTCGAGTGAATTTGCGAGATAAATTATCCAATACTTACACTTACACTTTTATCAAACTAGGTAGAAAAGGTAACTGAATGTATAACAAGGCTTTTACTTACTTCAGCTCCTGCATTTTCAGAAAATACAGCTTCTGGGTGAAACAGATATTTCCATTTCCTTGAGCTAAGCGGTAAAGGAAGTAATAGAAGCACATTACGCAGTAAAATATAATTAATACTTTAATGTGAAACTTGTTATGTCTCGTGTTCCGTGTAAGAAAGTTGTTGTGGACAGAATTTCGAAAATGAATTAGTAAAACACTTTTGGTTCTATAAGGAAAGTGCACTAATAACAATAATTCCGTAGATTCATTACGGCAAACTTAAAACTAAGCTATAGTTCCCCTAGTTACCTACACCAATGCCCTGGTTTGTTACATGGCCATCTACAACCAGATATCGATTAGATCATTACTTCAAACTGAGTAGGTTTTGAATTAAACAATACAGTAGGCTACTTCAATATGTGGCTTTGGATTGAACAAATACAGACAAAAGCTAAGCTAATAAGGACAACAATGCTTACTTCATTGGCACAACTTACAGAAAGACAACGAGATAACATGACCTGAACTGATAAACTGTAAGACATAGACAATTATCCGATTAACATGAAGTAAATAGAAGAATAAAGAATGTTCTGTACAACCATGAACAGAGAAAGTCATGACATTATATACATAAGATATATTTTAAGGAGGCAGTGCAAAGTAAAACAGAAGAGCCTAGTGCGGAAGCTCCGTGCTAAGTGGGCCATTGCGTGAAAGTTACACTGACCCTGTCCTCATTGGGCACCCCTGTCGCTCCACTTTCACCAAATCCCTACATCAGACGTTACTTAATACAAACTGACTCAGTTTTGCAATGTTCTTATCAAGCGGCGACCACCATGAGGCTTTTTCATAGTTTAGCTAGACGGCAGGACCTTCCTGTACCTGGATTGTCATCTCGTTTTAGGGGAACGTTATTGACCCCGACCATGCTTGCGTCAGGTCTCTGTAATGATCACGGTAGAGGGCCGCTCCTTTACCTGACTTATAGTCTGACTATCAGTACAGCGTACGAAATCTGTCTTTAAATATTCTGTGCCCTTGTACCTTCAAAACCGAACTTTTCTTTAACTACATTCATAAGTTTACGTACTGTAGGAATTTCTCTTCTCTGTTCGTAAAACTCGAGAACACCACACATTTTTCAGACTCATCGAGTTCGAACCTTTGTTGATGCGGTTGATGTGCCTCTTTCACTATATTATATTTTTAAAAAATGTTTATTAAAGCTTCTTTTTCTTCTTCAATCTTGTTTTCTGGCAAGTCACACACCCAATTGGCCATAACTTTATCAAAGTTTTTCTTCCAACTTCGACCCAAGCACGTAGCGTCCTCTGGCAAGAGAATTCGAGTAATGTACCTACTGAAAATAGCAGTTCCCACATTGTCGAAACTCTTTGGGAAGGTCATCCATCACCGTCTCGTGCAGCACCTCACCAATAATCACATCATTCCTTCTTTTCAATTCGGGTTTCGCCCGAAACACTTTACTGCTCATCAACTATTGAGGTTAACTGAACACATTGTCATTGGCTTCGAACGTCGTCAACATACCCTAGCTATTTCCCTTGATGTAGCACAGGCATTTGATAAGGTATGACATTCTGGCTTGCTACTTAAACTCTATCGCACTGATCTCCCCGACTACTTAATCCACATTATTACAGTTTTCTCGCCGATCACACTTTTGCGGTGCGCATTAGAGGTACTCTTTCAACTAAGCGTCCTATTACAGCAGGCGTTCCACAAGGTTCAATACTGGCACCAACGCTGTTTAGTATTTACACCTCCGATATTCCAGACATGGCTCTAACCCCAACTGCCCTGTATGCTGACGACACAGTGTTATTTTACTCTCACTTCGATCTACATTCTGCTGTACGAACCTTACAGCTCTCTCTTGATCGCCTTACTCAATGGTTTCGAACTTGCTGCATCTCCCTCAATACCCAGAAAACTGAAACCAAGACTTTTACTTTACGCCGCCTATACGCCTTCTAACCGATCATGTGCCGTGGCTCGCTTCACCTACACCAGTCAAGTACCTTGAAGTGTTACTGGACACTCGGCTTACGTGATCGCACCATTACCCTGCGCCTATACGACTTCTGACCGATCATGTGCCGTGGCTCTCTTCACCTACACAGTCAAGTACCTTGGAGTGTAACTGCACACTCGCCTTACGTGATCGCACCATTTCCCTGCGTCTATACGACTTCTCACCGATCATGTGCCGTGGCTCGCTTCACCTACACCAGTCAAGTACCTTGGAGTGTTACTGCACACTCGCCTTACGTAATCGCACCATTACCCTGCGTCTATACGACTTCTGACCGATCATGTGCCGTGACTCGCTTCACTTACCCAGTCAAGTACCTTGGAGTGTTACTGCACACTCGCCTTACGTAATCACACCATTTCCCTGCGTCTATACGACTCCTCACCGATCATGTGCCGTGACTCGCTTCACCTACACCAGTCAAGCACCTTGGAGTGTTACTGGACACTCGCCTTACGTAATCGCACCATTACCCTGCGTCTATACGACTTCTCACCGATCATGTGCCGTGACTCGCTTCACCTACCCAGTCAAGTACCTTGGAGTGTTACTGGACACTCGGCTTACGTGATCGCACCGTTACCCTGCGCCTATACGACTTCTCACCGATCATGTGCCGTGGCTCGCTTCACCTACCCAGTCAAGTACCTTGAAGTGTTACTGGACACTCGGCTTACGTGATCGCACCATTACCCTGCGCCTATACGACTTCTGACTGATCATGTGCCGTGGCTCCCTTCACCTACCCAGTCAAGTTCCTTGGAGTGTTACTGGACACTCGGCTTACGTGATCGCACCATTACCCTGCGCCTATACGACTTCTGACTGATCATGTGCCGTGGCTCCCTTCACCTACCCAGTCAAGTTCCTTGAAGTGTTACTGGACACTCAGCTTACGTGATCGCACCATTACCCTGCGCCTATACGACTTCTGACCGATCATGTGCCGTGGCTCCTTCACCTACCCAGTCAAGTACCTTGAAGTGTTACTGGACACTCGGCTTACGTGATCGCACCATTACCCTGCGCCTATACGACTTCTGACTGATCATGTGCCGTGGCTCCCTTCACCTACCCAGTCAAGTACCTTGGAGTGTTACTGGACACTCCGCTTACGTAATCGCACCATTACCCTGCGCCTATACGACTTCTGACCGATCATGTGCCGTGGCTCCCTTCACCTACCCAGTCAAGTACCTTGAAGTGTTACTGGACACTCGGCTTACGTGATCGCACCATTACCCTGCGCCTATACGACTTCTGACTGATCATGTGCCGTGGCTCCCTTCACCTACCCAGTCAAGTTCCTTGGAGTGTTACTGGACACTCCGCTTACGTGATCGCACCATTACCCTGCGCCTATACGACTTCTGACTGATCATGTGCCGTGGCTCCCTTCACCTACCCAGTCAAGTTCCTTGAAGTGTTACTGGACACCCAGCTTACGTGATCGCACCATTACCCCGCGCCTATACGACTTCTGACCGATCATGTGCCGTGGCTCCCTTCACCTACCCAGTCAAGTTCCTTGGAGTGTTACTGGACACTCGGCTTACGTGATCGCACCATTACCCTGCGCCTATACGACTTCTGACCGATCATGTGTCGTGGCTCGCTTCACCTACACCAGTCAAGCACCTTGGAGTGTTACTGGACACTCGGCTTACGTGATCGCACCATTACCCTGCGCCTATACGCCTTCTGACCGATCAGGTGCCGTGGCTCCCTTCACCTACACCAGTCAAGTACCTTGGAGTGTTACTGGACACTCGGCTTACGTGATCGCACCATTACCCTGCGCCTATACGACTTCTGACCCATCATGTGCCGTGGCTCGCTTCACCTACACCAGTCAAGTACCTTGGAGTGTTACTGGACACTCGGCTTACGTCATCGCACCATTACCCTGCGCCTATACGACTTCTGACCCATCATGTGCCGTGGCTCGCTTCACCTACACCAGTCAAGGACCTTGGAGTGTTACTGGACACTCGGATTACGTGAACTCACCATTACCCTGCGCCTATACGACTTCTGATCGATCATGTGCCGTGGCTCTCTTCACCTACACCAGTCAAGCACCTTGAAGTGTTACTGGACACTCGGATTACGTGAACTCACCATTATCCTGCGCCTATACGACTTCTGACCGATCATGTGCCGTGGCTCCCTTCACCTACACCAGTCAAGCACCTTGAAGTGTTACTGGACACTCGAATTACGTGATCGCACCATTACCCTGCGCCTATACGACTTCTGACCGATCATGTGCCGTGGCTCCCTTCACCTACACCAGTCAAGTACCTTGGAGTGTTACTGGACACTCGGCTTACGTGATCGCATCATTACAGTGCGCCTATACGACTTCTGACCCATCATGTGCCGTGGCTCGCTTCACCTACATCAGTCAAGCACCTTGAAGTGTTACTGGACACTCGGCTTACGTTATCGCACCATTACAGTGCGCCTATACGACTTCTGACCCATCATGTGCCGTGGTTCCCTTCACCTACACCAGTCAAGCACCTTGGAGTGTTACTGGACACTCGGCTTACGTGATCGCACCATTACCCTGCGCCTATATGACTTCTGACCGATCATATGCCGTGGCTCGCTTCACCTACACCAGTCAAGTACCTTGGAGTGTTACTGGACACTCGGCTTACGTGATCGCACCATTACCCTGCGCCAATACGACTTCTGACCGATCATGTGCCATGGCTCCCTTCACCTACACCAGTCAAGTACCTTGAAGTGTTACTGGACACTCGGCTTACGTGATCGCACCATTACCCTGCGCCAATACGACTTCTGACCGATCATGTGCCGTGGCTCCCTTCACCTACACCAGTCAAGTACCTTGAAGTGTTACTGGACACTCGGCTTACGTGATCGCACCATTACCCTGCGCCAATACGACTTCTGACCGATCATGTGCCGTGGCTCCCTTCACCTACACAGTCAAGTACCTTGGAGCGTTACTGGACACTCGGCTTACGTGATCGCACCATTACCCTGCGCCTATACGACTTCTGACCGATCATGTGCCGTGGCTCGCTTCACCTACACCAGTCAAGTACCTTGGAGTGTTACTGGACACTCGGCTTACGTGATCGCACCATTACCCTGCGCCTATACGACTTCTGATCGATCATGTGCCGTGGCTCCCTTCACCTACATCAGTCAAGCACCTTGAAGTGTTACTGGACACTCGGCTTACGTGATCGCACCATTACCCTGCGCCTATACGACTTCTGACCGATCATATGCCGTGGCTCGCTTCACCTACACCAGTCAAGTACCTTGGAGTGTTACTGGACACTCGGCTTACGTGATCGCACCATTACCCTGCGCCTATACGACTTCTGACCGATCATATGCCGTGGCTCGCTTCACCTACACCAGTCAAGTACCTTGGAGTGTTACTGGACACTCGGCTTACGTGATCGCACCATTACCCTGCCATCCGGTCGTCTTTCACGACTCTCTCCATTATTTCAACAAACACACTTCACTTGGTTTAGTATCTTCACTGCTCCTGTACAAATATCTGGTTTGACGTCTTATTACTGCCAATACTTGTCACCTGAGGCGTCTACAGGTCATCCAGAGTCGATTCCTGCGAATCGCCACCAATGTTCCGTGGTTTGTCCGCAACCAGCAGCTGCATCACGAACTGGGACTTCTTCCTCTCCAACATTTCATCCGACAGACTGCTCGACACTTTTTCTGCATTCTACGCCACGTTCCAGGAACTGTGACGTATAACATCGTCGTCCGAAGCCGCCGGCCAACGCGACTGAAGCGACGACTATCACAGGACCTGCTTTACAGTGATGACACTTCCACTTCTGAATGATCTACTGTTCCACATTTACTTTCTATTCTTCTGTTCTAATATGTAAATTCACACTTGAAGTATGTATACCATTTTATTAGTGCAGTAACACATTTGTATTAGTTCAAAGGAGGCACACTGTGCTACCTCTACAATGTTATTACATTGTATTATTTTGTATCTGTCCTCTCAGATCTGCAAAGCATGTATTATTGCTGATCTAATAAATCTAATAAATATATTTAATAAATAAAAAACAAGAGAATAGCAATTCATCGTCTGTAGAACAAGTCTGCCTTGTGTTCACCTACCGATCGCG
This sequence comes from Mantis religiosa, assembly GCA_030765055.1. Lineage (NCBI taxonomy): Eukaryota > Metazoa > Arthropoda > Insecta > Mantodea > Mantidae > Mantis > Mantis religiosa. The sequence continues at coordinate 741,122 of JAUKNK010000207.1, forward strand.
GAAATCGGCGAATGAACCAAAGCGAGAATTGGCGGTGGACCAATTACCGCAGTGCCATCTTGCTCTTTCGAAGAAGGCAAAGGAATTGATTATATAGGTTTAAGATGTGTGCGTGTGTGTGCCTGTGTGTGTGTGTGCCTGTGTGTGTGCGTGGTGTGCCTGTGTGTGTGTGTGTGTGTGTGTGTGTGTGTGTGTGTGTGTGTGTGTGTGTGTGTGTGTGTGTCTGCATATTTAGTTTAATATAAAAACTTTTATCATAGTTTCTTTTTTCCCGGGAGTGTACTTGGTTGAAATCGGGTCCTGAGTTTACAGCACGTAGCGTGTATGCAAGTGGCACTGTACTCTGGGTTACCAGGCACCGACTGTCAGTTATTCAAAGTCTAATTCAGGAGAGACACAAAAAAGTTCCCAGATCCACGCCCGCCCGGTGGAAAATCTCTCGTTCCGCCTCTCGCCTGCTGTTATCAGCATTTCCCGTTTTCCCCCATTGCAACATTTAGCATAGTTAACTTCATCTGAAATTTGGCAAACAATTTGATGTGTTATACTCACATGACCTTCTGTATTCTTTTACTTCAAGATAAACATTATCTTATTGTAGTTACAAGGGTATACACTAGTCAAATGATAGTCAAATGTTTTGGTCGTTATGTGATGTATACATGGCTTTCTCTACTCTTGTACAAACACTTACTACTCTATCTACTTCAAGATAAACATTATCTTATTGTAGTTACAAGAGAATACAATAGACTTTAAGTGATAGTCAAATGTTTTGGTCGTTATGTGATGTATACATGACTTTCTCTACTCTTGTACAAATACTTATTGCTCTATCTGCTTCAAGATAAACATTTACTTATTGTAGTTACAAGGGAATACAATAGACTTTAAGTGATAGTCAAATGTTTTGGTCGTTATGTGATGTATACATGACTTTCTCTACTCTTGTACAAACACTTATTGCTCTATCTGCTTCAAGATAAACATTTACTTATTGTAGTTACAAGGGAATACAATAGACTTTAAGTGTTAGTCAAATGTTTTGGTCGTTATGGGATGTATACATGACTTTCTCTACTCTTGTACAAACACTTATTGCTCTATCTGCTTCAAGATAAACATTATCTTATTGTAGTTACAAGGGAATACAGTAGACTTTAAGTGTTAGTCAAATGTTTTGGTCGTTATGTGATGTATACATGACTTTCTCTACTCTTGTACAAACACTTATTGCTCTATCTACTTCAAGATAAACATTATCTTATTGTAGTTACAAGGGAATACAGTAGACTTTAAGTGTTAGTCAAATGTTTTGGTCGTTATGGGATGTATACATGACTTTCTCTACTCTTGTACAAACACTTATTGCTCTATCTACTTCAAGATAAACATTATCTTATTGTAGTTACAAGGGAATACAGTAGACTTTAAGTGATAGTCAAATGTTTTGGTCATTATGTGATGTATACATGACTTTCTCTACTCTTGTACAAACACTTATTGCTCTATCTACTTCAAGATAAACATTATCTTATTGTAGTTACAAGGGAATACAGTAGACTTTAAGTGATAGTCAAATGTTTTGGTCGTTATGTGATGTATACATGACTTTCTCTACTCTTGTACAAACACTTATTGCTCTGTCTACTTCAACATAAACATTATCTTATTGTAGTTACAAGGGAATACAGTAGACTTTAAGTGATATTCAAATGTTTTGGAAGTGTTTGTAGTCCAAGAGATAAAAAGATGAACAACGTCTTATGGTTTGAGAGAAGTATATATATTGGGAAAATGCAGACAAATAGCTAGGAATGTCTGGGAAATGGTAGTATGTTGCGCCGATCTTAATCTCGGTCCTCTTGGATGCTGCTGCGGTACCAACAGTCACGTTGTTACGTCTTATCTTTGGCATCACGTGGAGGAAGGCAAATTGAAGCTGTGACCCGTGCAATTACGCTGTCTGCATCGATTATTATCTAGCTCAGGTTCGAATTGGCTTGTCGGTAGTTTTGTTTGATGGCTTTCGGCTGTCTATTTCATTTATTGCTCCTCCACAACATTTTGACCACTTGTTTGGCTGAGTACAGATTCTACAACAGTTTGTGTATTCCAAGCATCTTATCGCTAACGTGGAAACAGTAGATGGGGGCAAAGGAGAGAGAGAGAGAGAGAGAGAGAGAGAGAGAGAGAGAGAGAGAGAGAGAGAGAGAGAGAGAGAGAGAGAGAAGGAAAAGGTTAAATGAACGTGGATCTGTAAACATATGTGCTTCAAATGGGAAGGGTTCCGGAGTCCAGCTAATCAGATGCCGTATTACACTCAGCGTTGCCAGCTTATTACCCCACTCCTTTTATATTTCCCTCTCTCTCGCACAACAACATACAACACGCAGGTCTGCTTGGCGCAGACGTAAGGGTAAGCATATATTTTACAAACTTTTACAGTGATGCAGTTGCCAAAATCAAAATTGGAAAAACCATTTTCGCAAATTATTATGTATATTTTTTAAATACTATAACTATAATTATAGTTTATGACTTACCTGTTTTTCTAATCCAATGGAACTGCCATGGCTCAATTTTTCTTTTCTTCTTTACTCGACATTCGTCTTGAAGGATAAGGGAAAACCCCTGAAAAAACCGTATCCGGGTAACTCACCCTGGTCGAGATTCGAACTCGGGACCTCTTGAACGTGAGGCAGACATGCTACCATCTACACTACCGAGGCGGGTGCCAGTGGCTCATCCATATCGCTGTCAATGTCACTTCCGTTAAGAGACAATTCGTCATTGTCACTGTCTTCATCGTCTCAGTCTTGCAAATTTATGATTATAGGTTCCAAAATCTCGTCACGTGCTATTTCTTCCTTAAAATTGTCTTCTTGAAGGTATTCTGCATGCTTTACGCAGTTTTCTCGGTGCTGTTGTGTTACCTTGTCACTTTCTTCGTGAAGAAGACGCTCAACGTCCGTCAGTTTAAACTTATTATTTGTTTGTAATCCTCCTTTTTATTTGAGCCCATACCAACTCAGTTGGATTATATTGGCAGTGGAAAGGCGGGAGGCGTATTTCCTCGTGTCCCGTTTGAATTACAAGTTGATCCAGCTGGTACACATTTTCCGTGTTTTTAAAGGGAAGTATTCTTTGCAATGACTCATTTTTAGTTTCTGTTTCAGAATTTTTTTTAAGAACGTGTGCACGCGTGACTTCGCAATAAATGTCTTTTTGACTCGCCACTAATTTTATCGCAAGAAGCCATTGCACTATTTAATTCTTATTCTGCTGTTGTGTAAAGAACAACTGAATGATATTGATCTGAACTCTCCAGAGTAAATAAACACTTCTTATCCAGCATTCATTCATAAACATAAGCATACAGCATTCCACAGGCTAACAGGAAATGAAGTGTTTGTTCTTTCTCGAATTTAACACCTTGACTTATTCACCGTAATTCTTTTACCCGTCATGTCAGTAGTTTAAATTTCAGTTCTGAGTGATTAAGAGTATATGTACATACATACATACACACCAACCACTTTGAACTCTCTAGAGTAAATAGAGATTACGAACCATTCCTAAACAGAGATATAATGTGACCAGACACGTTCTGCAACGGCAGCAGGAAATTTACTGTTTCCTCTCGCTCGAATTGGCTTATTCAAAATAATTCTTTTATCATGTCATGTCAAACGGTTACGTTTCAGTTCTGAGTAATTACGTACACGCATATGTGCCAACCAATAATGATATAATGCTCACGTCGCGATCCATTGTTATAATACATGTAATATTGGTTTATTTATTTGTATTAGAAAAACTATTTGAGCCAAAAATAAGGGATTTTCATGGTTATGGTAAATACATTCCTCTCTACTTTCCACATGGATCAGTTTTTTCAAAATCTGAATTTTTTTCTTAGCCGGAATAGTATTTATTTGAGATTGATTAGGTTGGGCTCGTTACACACCACGTTACACGTTACTGTCAGCCAATTATCGGAAAGCACGACCAACGGCAGCTGAGAAGGGGAACAGAGGCATCCGGACCAGGCTCATCCATTTATCTCAGTCACTAACTGAGGTGATAATTAGGGAAGTTTCACTGGTCGCTGGCCGCCTCTTCCCCCTTCCCCTGCCGTCTGGAACCTTCGCGGTGATTCACTGAAACGAGAAACCCTGTGCAGTGCTCCAATTTTGGGTTTCCCACAACTGGGTGGCGCCTTCATTGTGGACACCGACGCCAGCGACCATTGCATTGGAGGTGTCCTATCGCAGATCCAGGACGGCCATGAGCGGGTGATAGCCTACTACAGCAAGACGCTATCCAAGGCAGAGAAGAACTACTGCGTCACCCGACGGGAGTTACTGGCGGTAGTAAAGACCTCGGAGCACTTCCACAAGTACCTGTACGGTAAGCCATTCCACCTGAGGACTGACCATTCCGCCCTAACCTGGCTATTGAGCTTTAAGAACCTGGAAGGCCAGACAGCACGTTGGGTCCAGAGGCTGCAGGAGTACGACTTCACCTCGGAACATCGTAGAGGGAAGAGCCACGGTAACGCTGACGCCATGTCCCGAAGACCCTGTCCAGAAGATTGCGGCCAGTGCACAAGAGTGGAGGAGAAGGAGCGTGCCGCAGCAGTCCGAGTAGTCACGGCAGTGCCTGCGGATGGCTGGGATAGCGCAGGCCTGAGGAGGGAGCAGCTGGCGGACGCAGACTTGGGGCCAATCTTAAGGGAAGTGGAGGCAGGGACGAGACCAACCTGGGAGGACATCGCACCGAGGAGCGCCACCTACAAGTCGTACTGGGCCCAATGGGACCCGTTGAAGACCAGAGAGGGCGTGCTGTTCCGGGTATGGGAGTCACCCAATGGGAAGACGCAGAGAGAACAGTTGGTACTTCCCCGGAGTAAGGTCCCGGAAGTCTTTGAGGAAGTGCACGCCGGTACTTCGGGAGGACACCTGGGAGCGAACCGAACGATTTACAAACTTCGGCAGCGCTACTACTGGCTGAGACTCCGAGCAGATGCTGAGAGATGGTGCCGTCAGTGTCACGTGTGCGCGGCGAGTCGTGGCCCCCAGACTAGGAGCCGGGGTCGCATGCAGCAGTACAACGTCGGAGCGCCATTCGAACGGATCGCCGTTGACATTGCTGGACCGTTCCCAGTTTCCGATCGAGGCAACAAGTACCTAATGGTGGTCGTGGACTACTTCACCAAGTGGCCGGAGGTGTATGCCATCCCAAACCAAGAGGCAAAGACAATCACGGACTGCCTAGTGGAGCAAATATTCTGTCGATTTGGGGTGCCGTTAGAGCTACACAGTGACCAGGGTACCAACTTTGAGTCCAACCTAATGAAGGAGGCACTACAAAGGCTTGGGGTGAACAAGACTCGCACTACGCCTCTACATCTCCAATCGGATGGCATGGTGAAAGATACATAAAGACCTTAGAGGAACACCTGAGGAAGGTCGTGGCCAGCCATCAGCGAGACTGGGACGTCAAGGTGCCACTGTTCTTGTTGGCCTACCGCTCGTCTACACACGACACAACGGGGATGACGCCAGCCAGCTTAATGTTTGGCCGAGAGTTACGCCTCCCTTGTGACCTGGCTTTTGGAAGCCCTCCGGAAGCGAAACAGCCAGCGACCGAGTATGTGGAGAACTTGGTGGACCACCTCCACGACAAGCACGAGATGGCTCGCCAGAACATCCAGAAGGCGAGCGACCGCGTGAAGACCAGGTATGACAGGCAAGCCAACAGCCAAGTGTTCCAGCAAGGTGACCTGGTCTGGTTGTACCGCCCGACCCGGACCAAGGGACGCTGCCCGAAGCTCCAGCAGCCATGGCAAGGACCGTACCGGGTGGTGAAGAGGATTAACGACGTGGTCTACCGCATCCAGAAGGTGCCCCGAGGGAAGATGTTGGTGGTACACCTGGATCGCCTGGCACGCTACGATGGTGCTGTTCGGGACGACCAGCTTTGAGGAGGGAGCAGTGTCACCCGATCGTTGGAACACCCTATAGAACCAGCTGAGAGCGGCCAAGCAGGGGAGGTCTAAGTTAGCTACGCCCCCCCTCGTTTGTCTTATAGTGGTGACAAGGGGTGGTTGGGAGGAAAAAAACATCACTGCGCCGTCTCTTTAGGTTCCACCTGTGTTCTCGAACTTACGGGATATTTCCTCTAATTGAGAACCTTCCAGATCGGCAAGCGGATGCTATATAAGCAACACGTTGTGCAAGAGGAGTCAGTCAGAGTTCTTGGCAATCAGCGTAAGAGTTCAGTGCTAGTGTAAGGACGAGAAGACTGTGTATGTGCATCGGAGTTTACGTAATCGCGAGTGCAAGTGTAACTTTAACGGAGGAACTGGTGAATTGTAATTGTGTGCAGTACGTAATTCTGTGTAATTGGCAAGTGTTAAACTGTAAGTCGATGGAAATAAAGAACATTGTTGAGTTTGTGTAATTGGACTTTTCATTTCCCGAACCCACAAAGTCACAGTGGTGTCAGGAAGCGGGACGATAACGTCACAAAACATTACAGCCATGGACGCGGCATTGGAAAAGATTTTGGAGAAGATGATGGAAATGAAGGCGGAACTGACAGAAATAAAGACGGCGAATGAAAACCTCACTGCAAAAACAGAAGCGGCAAATAACAGCCTGGCCGCGAAGCTGGAGACTACAAATAACAACCTGGCCGCGGAACTGAAACAAATGAACACGGCTAAAGACATCACCGAGAAGATGGAAGAAATGAAGGCCGAATTAACAGCCAAGACGGAAACGGCAAACAACAACTTGGCCACGACAATGACCGCAAAGATGGCCGAACTGACAACAGAAATGAAGGTGGCGAACGAGGCTCTCACCGCCAAGTTTGAAGAACAGTTGGCAGGCGTGAGGGATGACGTGACGTAGCTGGGCAAGCGGATGGGCCAAGTGGACGAGCGCGTCGAGGACCTGGCGAGCCGCGTTAACGACCTGGAAGGGAAGGCCGACAGCAGCATCAAGTCCCTGAACGCCATGGTGCAGGACGTCGTCGGCAGGAGGTTGAAGGATTTGAAGGCCGACGCACCGGGACGCGACACAACATCGGCGCGCATCAAACCTCCGAAATATGACGGCGCGTCAAAATTTGAGGTCTTCCACCGCCTGTTCGACACAGTGGCCAAGCACAACAGATGATCACCGGAGGAGGAGGCCACACAGTTAATAGCCAGCCTCCAGGGACGGGCCGTGGAAATCCTGAACTCCGTACAGACAACGGCGGCGCCCAAGGACATCTGGGAGGCCCCGGAGAATCGTTTAGGGGAACCACCGCTTAGCCGCAGCGTGCCGCAGCCAGTTGAAGGCAAGGTCACAGCAGCCTGGGGAGACGCTGCAGGAGTTCGCCCTGGCAGTTGAACAACTGGCTAGCAAGGCCCTCGTCGACCTCCCACCAGAGTTCGTATCCCGGGAAGCTGCCTACACATTCGTGGACGAGGTACGAGACACGGAGATTCGTCAGCGCCTAATGCTCGGCGATTATAAAACCATCCACGAGGCGCTGACAGCAGCATTAAGGATGGAGGCGGCCAAGGTAGCAGCTATCCCGACGTCAAGAACGAGGAGCGTCCGCTACACCGGAGACACAAGACAAGCCGAAGGACGCCGGCCAAGACCTAGTGGCCTGTGTTGGGAATATTGACAGCCGGGACACCTAGAGAGAGGTTGCCGACACCAGGAAGGGCAGCCGGAAGAACGAGTAAGGCCCGACTTGGCGAGGAGCACGTCGGCGCCATCCACACCATCTCCTCGAGTGACAGTGCGCGCCGTCAGCCGGTGGATGGATGACAGCCTCATCGCGGATGGCTGGGTAAGAGGAAAGGCGTGCCGCGTGCTGGTGGACAACGGGGCGGCCGTGACCATCGTCAGACCTGACGTGGCGAAGGCTTTGCCGACAAGGAAGCCGAGCCGACCATACCAGCTTGTTACGGCATCGGGCGACACCTTGCCTGTGGAGAAGGAGGCCCTGCTGAAGCTGACCTTGGGAAGGAGCACCGTACGTCTGTGGGTGTTCGTCGCGAAAGTGGCTGAGGATGTGATACTGGGATTGGATGCCCTCAGGAGCCATGAGGCGACGGTCGACGTCGGCAAGAAGGTCCTGCGGCTTAACGGAGAAGAGGTTATACTTCGTCAACCAGAAGAGCGCCTTGGAATCTGCAGGGTTGTCTTGAACGAAGACGTGGTTGTCCCCGCGAGGAGCGAGGTGGTGGTGACGGCGCGACTGGAAGGCCAGAGAACCAGCAACATGATGCTGGACCAGAAGACGCCTGTGCACGGACTATGTGTAGCCAGGGCATTGCAGCCGTGCCGAGAGGAGGTGCCAGTGAGACTACTAAATCCAATGGACACCGATCACGACGTCCAGGCCGGGACGGAGTTGGGAACGTGCGAGCCCGTGGTAAGCGTGACAGCAATCGACAAGACACAGGAGCCTGTGCTGACGCAACACCTGGGGCCCCGGCTAGAAGGCTTACTGGAGAGGGCGGCCGACCACCTCACCGCAGAACAGCTGGAGAAGGTTCGACAACTGCTGAGACGATACCAGCGCGTCTTCAGCCAAGGTGATAGTGACTACGGCCGCTCGGACAACGTGATTCACCGCATCGACACCGGAGACGCCCGGCCTATTCGGCAACCACATAGACGCGTTCCGCTGGCGAAGCAAGGGGTGGTACGAGACATGCTGGAGGACATGAGATCCAGGGGAGTGATTGAAGAGTCCGACAGCCCGTGGTGTTCCCCTGTAGTCTTGGTGACGAAGAAGAACGGCGAGCTGCGCGTCTGTGTAGACTACAGAAAGCTGAACGCTGTCACCCGGAAGGACTGTTTCCCCTTACCCCGGATTGACGACACCCTGGACACGCTAGCTGGTGCACAGTGGTTCTCGACCCTGGAGCTGAAGTCGGGCTACTGGCAGGTAGCTCTAGACCCGAAAGACAGGGAGAAGACCGCATTCTCGACAGGCCAAGGGCTCTGGCAGTTCACAGTTATGCCCTTTGACCTCTGCAACGCACCAGCTACCTTCCTACGCCTCATGGAGTCAGTGATGAGAGGACTGACTTACGATGCCTGCCTGCTATACCTGGACGACATCATCATCGTCGGGAAGACTTTTGAGGATCACCTCGAGAATCTGAGTAAGGTGCTACAGAGACTGCAGGCTACCAACTTGAAGCTAAACGCGAAGAAGTGCCAGCTCTTCCGCGAGGAAGTGAACTACTTGGGCCACATAGTCTCAGCAACCAGAGTGGCCACAACCCGGAGAAGACACAGGCTGTGAGAGATTGGCCTCGTCCAAAGGATAAAGAGTTGCGCACTTTCCTGGGGCTGTGCAATTATTACCGCCGCTTCATAAAGGGGTTCTCCAACATCACAAAACCCCTCACCCGCCTGACAGAGAAACACCGGCCTTATGTGTGGACGGAGGACGCCCAAAACGCTTTTCAGCACCTAAAGGAGACTCTGTGCAGTGCTCCAATTTTGGTTTTCCCACAACCGGGTGGCGCCTTCATTGTGGACACCGACGCCAGCGACCAATGCATTGGAGGTGTCCTATCGCAGATCCAGGCGGCCATCAGTGGGTGATAGCCTACTACAGCAAGACACTATCCAAGGCAGAGAAAAACTACTGCGTCACCCGACGAGAGTTACTGGCGGTAGTAAAGACATTGGAGCACTTCCACAAGTACCTGTACGGTCAGCCATTTCACCTGAGGACTGACCATTCCGACCTAACCTGGCTATTGAGCTTTAGGAATCTGGAAGGCCAGACAGCACGTTGGGTCCAGAGGCTGCAGGAGTACGACTTCACCTCGGAACATCATAGAGGAAAGAGCCACGGTAACGCTGACGCCATGTCCCGAAGATCCTGTCCAGAAGAGTGCGGCCAGTGCACAAGAGTGGAAGAGAAGGAGCGTGCCGCAGCAGTCCGAGTAGTCACGGCAGTGCCTGCGGATGTCTGGGATAGCGCAGGCCTGAGGAGGGAGCAGGCTGGCGGACGCAGACTTGGGGCCACTCTTGAGGGAAGTGGAGGCAGGGACGAGACCAACCCGGGAGGACATCGCACGGAGGAGTGCCACCTAAAAGTCGTACTGGGCCCAATGGGACTCGAAGACCAGAGAGGGCGTGCTGTTCCGGTTATGGGAATCACCCAATGGGAAGACGCAGAGAGAACAGTTGGTACTTCCCCGGAGTAAGGTCCCGGAAGTCTTGGAGGAAGTGCACGCCGGTACTTCAGGATGACACCTGGGAGCGAACCAAACGATTGACAAACTACGGCAGCGCTACTACTGGCTGAGGCTCCGAGCAGACGCTGAGAGGTGGTGCCGTCAGCGTCAAGTGTGCGCGGCGAGTCGCGGCCCCCAGACTAGGAGCCGGGGTCGCATGCAGCAGTACAACGTCGGAGCGCCATTCGAACGGATCGCCGTTGACATTGCTGGACCGTTCCCAGTTTCCGATCGAGGCAACAAGTACCTAATGGTGGTCGTGGACTACTTCACCAAGTGGCCGGAGGTGTATGCCATCCCAAACCAAGAGGCAAAGACAATCACAGACTGCCTCGTGGAGCAAGTGTTCTGTCGATTTGGGGTGTCGTTAGAGCTACACAGTGACCAGGGTACCAATTTTGAGTCCAAACTTATGAAGGAGGCACTACAAAGGCTTGGGGTGAACAAGACCCGCACGACGCCCCTACATCCCCAGTCAGATGGTGTGGTCGAAAGATACATCAAGACCTTAGAGGAACACCTGAGGAAGGTCGTGGCCAGCCATCAGCGAGACTGGGACGTCAAGGTGCCACTGTTCTTGTTGGCCTACCGCTCGTCTACACACGACACAACGGGAATGACGCCAGCCAGCTTAATGTTTGGCCGAGAGTTACGCCTCCCTTATGACCTGGCTTTTGGAAGTCCTCCGGAGGCGAAGGAGCCAGTGACCGAATATGTGGAGAACCTGGTGGACCACCTCCACGACAAGCACGAGATGGCCCGCCAGAACATCCAGAAGGCGAGCGACCGAATGAAGACCCGATATGACAGGCAAGCCAACAGCCAAGTGTTCCAGCAAGGTGACCTGGTCTGGTTGTATCGTTCTACGCGGACCAAGGGACGCTGCCCGAAGCTCCAGCAGCCATGGCAAGGGCCGTACCGGGTGGTGAAGAGGATAAATGACGTGGTCTACCGCACCCAGAAGGTGCCCCGAGGAAAGTGGTTGGTGGTACACCTGGATCGTCTAGCCCGCTACGATGGTGCTGTTCGGGACGACCAGCTTTGAGGAGGGAGCAGTGTTACCCAATTATCGGAAAGGACGACCAATGGCAGCTGAGAAGGGGAACAGAGGCATCGGGACCACGCCCACCCATTTATCTCAGTCACTAACTGAGGTGATGATTAGGGAAGTGTCACTGGTCGCTGGCCGCCTCTTCCCCCTTCCCCTGCCGTCTGGAACCTTCGCGGTGATTCACTGAAACGAGAGACTTCGAGAAACTGTGATATCCCTATAAAGGGGGCTGCAGTGAGTGAGTTGAATCAGTGCTTGGCGGGCAGTCGTAGGAGCGCCGTGCTAGTGAACGGACGAGAAGACTGTGTACGTGCATCGGAAGAGTGTACGTAACTGTGAGCGTGCAGTGGAACTGTAACGGACGAACTGGTGAATCGTAATTGTGTACATTATGTAATTCTGTGTAATTGGCAAGTGTTCAACTGTAAGTCGGTGGAAATAAAGAACATTTTGAGTTTGTGCAATTGGACTTTTAATTTCCCGAACCCACAAAGTCACAATACTGTAATATTTATTTGGTACCGTTGATTTGTTAAACATGTAAACATTAATCTTTTGTGTCTCGGAAACAATATTTAAAATATCACTTTGACACTATCTGTACTGTATTCTAATTGTCCCTCTTATTGGAGGACATAAGTATCCGAACGTAGCCAATTGAACAGAGAGAAAGGTGATTGGACGTACCCTACACGGCCCTACCACATAGTAGTTGTGTTTGTGCTATGCCTCGAGACAGTGTGCTCAGTTATTCAGCCGATTGTGAACTCACAGGAATATGGGACGTAAAGATAAAGAGACAACGATGCCAGAGAGGAATATCGTGATAAATATGTACAAACAAAACAAATCTCTCTCTGAACTTGCCAAAACCATTAACAGAGGCAAAACTACAGTGTTCTGCATAATTCAACGCTTCAAATACACAAATACGGTTGTAAATAAACCTAGAAATGGCGCTCCTTCCTAATTCACCACCAGAGACATGAGGCAAATAATAAAAATGGTGAAGCAGAGTCCGAGAATCACTTCATCTGAGATTAGAGGATGCCTTGAGCAATATTCTGACACTGTGGTTCACACCAGACCAGTTGAATGGGTTTTAAATAGTACTGGGTACAATGCCCGCGTTCCTAGGAAGAAACCATATGTTAATAAGGTGAATAAGAAAAAGCGCATAGAATTTGCTAAACAGTATGTGATGAAACCAACAGAATTCTGGGGTAAGGTTCTCTGGTCGGACGAGACAAAATTCTGCTTATACAAGAGTGATGGACGTCTGCCAAATACAGAATGGGAACCTAAGAACATGGTAACTAAAATGAAACATGGTGGCAGTAGTGTGATGGTATGGGGCTGTGTAACTTCATCTGTTTTTGAGGAACTGGTGTTCATAGATGGGATCATGGACAAATTTAAATACAAGAGGATTCTTGAAAACAATCTTAAGAAGTGTGCAGAGAAGCTGGGATTAGGGCATGATTATTACTTCCAGCAGGACACACTGCTGAAATTGTAAGGCTTTGGATCGTGTAAAACACTCCTCACACTTTGAAGACACGGTCCCAATCTCCAGATTTAAATCCTGTAGGGAACATCTGGATGGAACTGAAGGAGCGTGTGAGGAAGCAAGGACCATCTGAAACATCTTCAAACAAAGTGGAGAAATATGGACTCTGCAGTCGCATACAAACAATGCCCAAACAATTATCAGCAGTAATTCAAAGAAAGGGGATTATCGAATACTTATGTCGAGATGTAAAGTAACCGTTTTGTTTCTCCTTGTAGTGCAAATTAGTTTCAGTTGTTATTTATAAGTTTATATGTTTAATGGAAGACTCGAGTTTATTTTGTGCCAGTTGTGTTTACGTATGCTTACTCTGCGTAATTTTAAAATAATATAAGTAATAAATATGTTTACGTTCGAATACTTATGTCGGGCTCTGTACGCTCTCAATATGCGATACAAAATCACGTTAGCCAGTTACATTTTTGTGTTCAGATTAGGACATCGACTAGTTACGTACGTCGTAAATTTCCTTGTCGAGAAGTGATCAAGTAGAAGGACAGAAACAAACCTAAGCTGCAAAGTGTAGCCAGGGCAGTATGCTTCAAAAACGCCGAGGTTTTCTCCAAGTAGAGGAATGGACTGGACTGTGCTGCGAAGGGGATGCAGCACGGAGGTTGTCTGAAAACCAAGTTAGCATACATTATTAGCCTTCATTCTTAGCATTTATAATTATTCTTGCTAATGACCCTGGGAATCTCCGCAAAAAGCGTATGGGTCTAGTATCGAAGCTGCAATCTCCAGAACAACGTTGTTTTTGGTCGGTACCTTGTTAGGAGAACAGCAAGAAATGACCAGGGTGCCAAACTGCCGCTCCGAACCTTGCCTTAAGGTCAATTACCCAACTGTTAACCAAATTTAAAGGTGCTACTTTCTTTTGAATCTCCAACAGTCGGAAACAAAAGCCAATGTCACTTCCTCTTGCTGCGATAACCAGACCGCGAGTGATTAATCTCTTGGAAATTTCAGAGTTCAAAATGAAAAATAACAGCGAACTTAGAAGTTGGGCTCAGTAGGAGAACGTCTACAAGGGTATTGAGGGAGCGTTCACGAAATATCTGAAGTGAAGTCACGGGGTCAAAGGTGGCAGAGAGAGAGCTGATTATCTTCATCAGCAAATTGTAATGATAACACTTTTGTACCACAGCTGCCCTTGTGCCACAAGACACACTTGGCAAGTAGATAAAATTATTAAAAATAGTCACGAGCTTGTGATGCCACATTTTAAATATCCTGCTATATTCATAATGTTGCTGAAAGATGGGCTTATTTAATAGAAACTAACTGGCTGCAATTTTAACGGACAGGATGTTTCAAAGTGGAAGTTTGCTTTACCATGTAGGCAGTGGCAGCTCGTGCCTCAAAATAACAGAGTGCTGCGGGAAGAAAGTCCATCTTCTAATGCTCGCCTTGAAAAGGCAGTTTTCAGAAGCTCATTAACCGTGATCATTATTTATTGGTTAAAGTTTTCGTTACTCATACATTGAATAAAATGGATTTATAACACGTTTCTCACTCACACACAAAATAAAGAAACTGATATCAGCCACTAGATGACGTTACACAAAGAAATACTTGGATACAAAGCGAACCACAGTCACTTGTTATAGTCGCGGGAATGGAGTATCGTGTCAACATGATAGCTACATGACAAACAATCTGTCCTGCGATTTAATAACCATTAGGTATTGGATCTGTTTACGTAAGAAGAATGGAATTAGTTTATAGAACTAAAATATAAAGCAATGATAGATTGTTAAATGATTTTCAGTGCATATTCAAGTTCTACAGCTATAACTATGAGTGTTGGTAGCCCTGCTACACCATGCAGCGAATGATCACCGCGCAACAACCAGATGTAGCACGCATCTAGGGAACTTAGGACATCAGGGAGACAAGAGGGGAAGGTTGTACGCATGCGCAATAACTGATTACCGAGCTTGCTGGCTCTCAGCACGTTGACGTCACGGATGCGTTCCATTACAGTCGGGCCGTTCTATCTCCGGCTCTGACAGTTCTCGAGGGGGGGAAGTGCGCTGTTGCCAGTTCTTTAACGGGAATTTCAAGCAGAGGAACATGTGTATTTTAAATATTTCACGCATTTGCAGATCGTAACTTCGTAAATGAACGTGGATAATGTGTATATACATGATCCCAGAATAGTTGCATATGGAGACAATGTACCATACCATTTACTGGAAAAGAAATAACAAAAAGCTACGTTTACTGAAATTGGCTATTAAACAACTTACATTCAGTCCAGTGGGAAAACGCCGCAATCCTCGTAAATATCCATATCTTCATCATCTTCACTCATCGCGGCTTCATCACTGGAGTCGCTGCTGACGTCATCTTCACTGAATGAAATTATCAGCTCCTCCACACGTGTTTCCACTATGCCGCCGTCTTCCTTGGCTTGTCTTAAAAGTTTCCAAGTATGATCCACGGCACTTTTCCAGTTATCCTGGGTCACTTGTTTAACACCATTTTGCACTAATAGCTGGACATCAGAAATGCGGAATGTTGTGTTATGTTCTGCAACATAACCTTTCACTTGTGCCCAAATCAGTTCGATGGCATTGAAATGACAGTGATAGGGAGGGAGCCTGATTACAATGTGACCGTGAGCAGCAGCAATACTGTCTATTTCATGAGTGCAGAAACGTGGCTTGTAAAGTTTTACAATTTGCAGGAGTTCTGCTTTCGTCATTTCTGCGGACGCTCCAGGTATGTTTTTGTTCTCCAACCACTGTAAAATGACGCTTTTCCTGTCGCACATTGTCGGTGCTTTGTTTAATCGAACTGAATGGTATGGCGCATTGTCCATAACAATAATTGAATTGGCACTGATCTTTGGCAGAAGAGATTCTTGGAACCAGTTCTTGAATGTATCTCCATTCATTTCTTCGTGATAATCACGCGTGCTCTTTGATCTGAATAAGAGCATTGCTCCTGGAATAAAACCACGTACACCACCAGCATGGAGCAAAATCAATCTGCTTCCTTTTCCAACTGGCACTTTCATTGTGCCTGCAATAGTGTCATCTGTCCATGTTTGTCTTAGTGTGTCCTGCATTTACCCACGTTTCATCAAGCCATACCACCTTTTCGGGATTGCTTTTTAGAATTTCCCGCAAAAATCTGCCTCTCCATGCAACTATGTCACTTCTTTCCATTACAGCTTTCCTCCCAGAAAAAGTTTTAAACTGAAAACCTAGTTCTTTCAGTACTTTACTTAGGCTGGTTTTTCCGCCATCGAATAAGCCAGCTTCCTTTAAAGAACACAGCAACTTCGCACGAGTGGGAAATTCCTTTCTCATATAATATTGATATACATGTCGCCTTATAGCATCCTTTTGAAAAGCATCAAGTGAAGATTTAAGGCTGCCTCGTTGCCTTTGCTTTCCCGGTGTACGCAGAACTGCAGACGGCGAACTTAAATCGGCTGGGCACTTTTCCTTGGTCACATTCTTCACGGTGGTTTTTCCCACCTTCAAGGCATCACAAACTCTGTCCAGCACCTTGGTAACAGGTAGTAGAGGTCCACCATTGTCCCGCTCCTTCTCGAAGTACTCACGTAGCCTGAATATAAATTCACGGCTTTGGCTCTTATAAGAGCCGATTCTTTTCTTGAATTCTGACGAACCAGTAGCCATATTACTATAATAGCAATAATAATAATAATAATAATAATAATAATAATAATAATAATAATAATAATAATAATAATAATAATAATAATAATAATAATAATAATAATAATAATAATAATAATAATAATAATAATAATAATAATAATAATAATAATAATAATAATAATAATAATAATAATAATAATAATAATAATAATAATAATAATAATAATAATAATAATAATAATAATAATAATAATAATAATAATAATAATAATAATAATAATAATAATAATAATAATAATAATAATAATAATAATAATAATAATAATAATAATAATAATAATAATAATAATAATAATAATAATAATAATAATAATAATAATAATAATAATAATAATAATAATAATAATAATAATAATAATAATAATAATAATAATAATAATAATAATAATAATAATAATAATAATAATAATAATAATAATAATAATAATAATAATAATAATAATAATAATAATAATAATAATAATAATAATAATAATAATAATAATAATAATAATAATAATAATAATAATAATAATAATAATAATAATAATTAATAATATATAATAAGACTTACAGACGCTAGAAATCGTAATTCACGCACACACAAAAACTTAAACAAACCACCAGCGCGGATTCCAAAAGCAACTAAAAGACACGTGGTCCACACAAAATTGCAGCGGCAACACGGTGCTGGATTTGCAAGCCACGCCCAGCAGCGACAACGCTGATTGGCGCTAGCAGACAGTTTTAACTTCCTGACTACGACACCGGATGTACAGACTCCCAGTATCACCAACAGAAGCAGTTGGTGTGCGTGAAAGGTGTGAACGAAATATTTGAATAGAGTGATGTTGTAAAGAATATCTTGCATGATAATGAAATTACAAGTTGTATTTCAATGTTTTGAAGCTAATAGATTCCTATACTCTCATTATAAAGATAATTCTGACGATATGTTTTCAATTACTCATTATTATATGTTGGTACTAGTAACGTTCCCCCTCCACCTCCTGCAGCCACTAAATGTCAGAGCCGGAGATACAGCGGCCGGACAGTAGTTATGCAGATGTTTTCCATGCATCAAGAGTTCATTATTGGTCGTACTCGATTTCCTATACTTACAATAATGCATTGTTACTGACGTGGTGTTTTAAAATTTCTACAATGTCATTTATAAAACAAAAGAGCGTAAGGACGAGCCGCCCTGCATGTGGGCATTATATTCCTGCTCGAAAGTTTATTTTGTGAATAAGTGTGATTGCGAAGCGAGGTCGCAAGCAGAATAAAGTCAAATTCATTTAACCCTTGGAAAATTTTTGTAGCAGTTCTATGGATGGTGAGCTTGATTATTCAAAAGATTGTACAGAAAATTTGAATGTGCTACAATGTTGACAGTCCATCTTAATCAGCCACACGTTCGGGCGCAATATGTAGCGGTATTTCTTCACTGCAAGCACAATTCCTTCCCATGTCGTCAGTTTGTGCGGCTCAGTTTCTTCAGGTCACTCACTAATTGTATCGACTGAATTGAATTTGATTAAATATATAATTTGATTGTATAATCTGGATTGAATTTTACTCGAACTTTCTTTCATAATCAATCACTGTAGGTTACTTCCAACACATCGATAAATCCTTACGTTTTTAATAAATCATTTCCATTAATTACATAAAATTCCTCACTTCTGCATGTCCACTCATCACTAACAAGATTACAGAATATTTCTTTCTGAAGATTATTTATTTTCCGTTACAAAAACTTTTATATTCATCGCGACATTTTTCCATCGTCATGAAACAAGATTACAGAACTTATATCAAGGAAGATTATTGATTTTCTGTTACTATCGTTACTCCTGATTGGCCGATTTACTGCTACGTCACCACATTACGTAATACAATTATAACTACGGCCAATCGCAAAATTACACATATTTGTTATATTGTCATTAGGTACATGGCCCACTAACAGTCAGATCAGAAAACAAGAATTTCCAACTGGATATTCATATAAAAAGTTCTAACTAAAACATATCGTTACATTGTTGACAGTCCTCTGAACCGGTCAGTGTGATAGCATCGATTGAAAATTGAAAAAAAAAAAAAAAAAATGAAAAAAATACTGAATTGGGTAAATTTTACGCTGACTCTGTACCAACATTTAAATGTGGTCGTAGAAGTACCGAAGATGAAACATTCTCTGATCGCCCTCTTAAGGACACTACACAGGACTCCATTGAAAAAGAAATCCTCGATCTGGATATGCAAGTCCGCCGAATCAACGTTCGTCAGATTGCTGAGGCTGTAG